>JARQAC010000004.1:5897500-5967500 GCA_036172945.1 Meloidogyne incognita
GGCCACCGTCCTGCTGTCTGTATCAACCAACACCTTTTATGGGGTCTAATGAGCGGGCACTTTGGCACCGCAACTCCGCGTTTGGTTCATCCCACATCGCCAGTTCTGCTTACCAAAAATGGCCCACTTGGAGCTCGTATTCAACGCCAAAGTTCAAAATCAAGCAACTTTGACATCATACCCATTTAGAGTTTGAGAATAGGTTAAGAACATTTCGTTCCCAAGTCCTCTAATCATTCGCTTTACCGAGTATAACTACTCGTGAGCTCCAGCTATCCTGGGGGAAACTTCAGAGGGAACCAGCTACTAGATGGTTCGATTAGTCTTTCGCCCCTATACCCAAGTCAGACGATCGATTTGCACGTCAGAACCGCTTCGGACTTCCACCAGAGTTTCCTCTGGCTTCGTCCTGCTCAGGAATAGTTCACCATCTTTCGGGTCTCACCGCGTACGCTCTTCCGCCACCCCGCTGTAAACAGTTAGAATGGGGCCATGCTGCACTTTTTTACAAGATCGCACATCAGACTCTAAAGTGCCATTTACTTTCATTTCGCCTTTAGGTTTTTAACACCCAAAAACTTGCGCACACGATAAACTCCTTGGTCCGTGTTTCAAGACGGGTCGGATAGATGACCGGCTTTTACATGGGGAGCGAGTACGAGAGCATTAACTGGGCCGAACTAATTGAAAAGCACGTGTCGCATGCGACCGTAACTTACACTCAGATCGAACCAATAAATGCCCGAAGCCATACTCAAACGTCCAAGACAAAAAATGCTAACACCGTTTGGGTACCAGCAAGCTGGCCTCAAAACGGCGGTTACAAATCCGCCTCAAACATCCCCAAGCACCAAACAAGTAAATGCATCACAGAAAATTATGCTGCTTCCCTCTGTCCCAATCTGGAGCTCAGAGATCACAACATAAAAATAATGTAAATGAATACTTGAAAGATACGCCGACTCTATCCGTTTCCACCTCACCGGTTTCACGTCCTCTTTAACTCTCTCTTCAAAGTGCTTTGCAACTTTCCTTCACAGTACTTGTTTGCTATCGGTCTCGTGGCAATATTGAGTCTTAGATGAAGTTTACCACCGACTTTGGGCTGCGATCCCAAACAACCCGACTCTAAAGCACGCAAATATTGATCAATTATCTCAATGTACAGGACTTGCACCTTCTGTGGAACCCCTGTCAAGGGGACTTGTTTGAGACAAAAGATCAAAGATTACGGCTTATACGCTACACCTCATAATGCCTGAGGCAAAATGATTTAGCGATGGACATTTCCCTGTTCACTCGCCGTTACTGGGGGAATCCTGTTTAGTTTCTTTTCCTCCGCTTACTGATATGCTTAAGTTCAGCGGGTGCTCTCGACTGAGTTCAGGTCAAAGTTGCTTGATTTTTGCAGTTATATTTATACAATTAGGACAAACAACAACCCTCTTAAAATATAAAGCATAAATAGCATATATAAATTAAAGCTTTCGCTTTAAAAGAAAATGACCCTGAACCAGACGTTTCAAAGGGTTTGACCCCAATGCGGCAATATGCGTTCAAAACTTTTGTGCTCAAGGTTTCTGCAGTTCGCACAAATTATCGCAGTTTGCTGCGTTCTTCATCGATCCACGAGCCGAGTGATCCACCGATAAGGCTAGAAATTTTCGTTTTTTTAAAATATAGAGAAAAAAAGAGTGCTGGCGTCCTCACTTAAGAGGCTCATTAAGTCTTAAACTCATTAAAGAGTCCTAACATGTCACCACATATACAGCCACGGACGTTCACAACTGTATCAGCAACACCTAGACACCAGCGACAGCCGTTTCACAACAATATATTTTTGTTGCGAATTCAAATTTGAACATCACATAAAGTAATGATCCAGCAGCAGGTTCACCTACAGCTACCTTGTTACGACTTTTGCCCGGTTCAAGCCACTGCGATTAAATTGGTTTCCATCAAAGTAATTTAGAAAAATTAAATCAACGGTCCCCAAATTTCTCGAAATGGCTCAGTCCCGGGCAGCGACGGGCGGTGTGTACAAAGGGCAGGGACGTAATCAACGCGAGCTGATGACTCGCACTTACTTGGAATTCCTCGTTCAAGGAAAATAATTGCAATTTCCGATCCCAATCACGGCAAATTTTCAATGGTTTACCCGCCCCTTTCGGGGTAGGACAAGCACGTTGATTTTGCCAGTGTAGCGCGCGTGCAGCCCCGGACATCTAAGGGCATCACAGACCTGTTATTGCTCAATTTCTTTCGGCTGAACACCGCAAATCCCTCTAAGAAGCTGTATACACTTAAATTATGTACCAGCTATTTAGTAGGTTAGAGTCTCGCTCGTTATCGGAATAAACCAGACAAATCACTCCACGAACTAAGAACGGCCATGCACCACCATCCACTGAATCATGAAAAAGCTATCAATCTGTCAATCCTCACAGTGTCCGGGCCGGGTGAGTTTCCCCGTGTTGAGTCAAATTAAGCCGCAGGCTCCACTCCTGGTGGTGCCCTTCCGTCAATTCCTTTAAGTTTCAGCTTTGCAACCATACTTCCCCGGAACCGGAAGACTTTCGTTTCCGGGAAGCTCCCCACCAAGGCAATATAATTTCCATCGGCGGATCGCTAGTTGGCATCGTTTACGGTCAGAACTAGGGCGGTATCTGATCGCCTTCGAACCTCTGACTTTCGTTCTTGATTAATGAAGACATTCTTGGCAAATGCTTTCGCTGTAGTTTGTCTGGCCACGGTCCAAGAATTTCACCTCTCACGGGGCCATACAAATGCCCCCGTTTGTCTCTGTTAACCATTATCTCAGTCCGTAAAACCAATAAAACTGAACCGAAATCGTTTTCTATTATTCCATGCACGATCATTCAAGCGAAAACGCCTGTTTGAAGCACTCTGATTTGTTCAAAGTAAACTTGCAATGCCTGTTAAGAATCCTGTTAAGGACTCAAAACCGAACATTACGATAAATCGATAACACCCAGAAACACCCGGAGGGTTCCAGGGTACCGATACGAATCCAACTACGAGCTTTTTAACCGCAGCAATAATTCTATGTATTAGCAGAGCTGGAATTACCGCGGCTGCTGGCACCAGACTTGCCCTCTGCTTGATACTCGTTAAAGGGTTTAAATTGTACCCATTCCGATGACCGGCCTCAAAGAGAACGATCTCGTTATTTCTCGTCACTACCTCCTCGAGCCGAGAGTGGGTAATTTGCGCGCCTGCTGCCATCCTTAGACGTAGTGGCCATTTCTCAGGCCCCTTCTCCGGAGTCGAACCCTGATCCTCCGTTATCCGTCACCACCACGGGAGTCGATTATGCTCCCGTCAAGTTGATAAAGTGGACGCTTGAGACACGCCGCCGGCACAAGGCCATCGGTCAGCTTAGTTATTCTGAGTCAACAAGAAGCAGCCGAAGCCGCGTGGTTTTGTTCTAATAAATGCGCTTTTCCGAGAGGACAAAGCTTTGGTGCATGTATTAGCTCTAGCTTTTCCACAGTTCCATTTAGATAATCAAGATCAAGTAAATCATGGCCATTGTAATGAGCCGTTCGCGGTTTCTCGTTAAAACGATTAAACTTATACATGCATGGCTTAATCTTTGAAATGAACACATCAGTTCAGGCAGGATCAACCAGATATCTCGTAAATTCAGGCAAGATTCACTACCGAATTCTGGAAGTATCAAATCTTACCCAGAAATGCACGATAGCATACTCGAGCACAGTCGGCGCCAGAATGACACACGAGGCGAGACAGATTTGGTCTCACAACCAATCTCGGGTCACTTGCTAGCTTTACGAGACACTAAAAAGTGTGCATCGAACCGACCGATTGCTCGTCTTGCCAATTCAGCAATGAATTGGCATAAAATTAAGATCCTTCAACAAGGACGCTTCGTCTCAACACAAAATATCAACTTTTCACTTCACCAATTCAGCCCAGAGGCTACATTTAGTATTAAATTTTTATCCCACTTAACTAAACGACCATTTCTCTAAAATTTATCCACTTCCTTCGGAAATTAAAAAATTATTTTTTAAAGAAATTATGCGTAATCCACAACATGATAAAACACATCCATTTATTGAAAATTCACTTATTGAAATGAGAGAAATCAATTCAATTTTGCGTCTTATAATTTTACAGTCATTAATTTCAAATGGGTTGAAATCTTCTGTTCTTCAGACTTACACAAAGCTGATTGTTCAAGTAAATATTTTTTAAAATTTTCCTTAGATAAAGACTGAACCCGATTAAAGCTATTTTGGATTTTTATCAATAACTTTGGAAAATCCGCATGTTTAGTCCGCAAATTTTAAAATCCACAACGAAACAGATTTTCTTTCATGAGTAATACTTTATCACGTTTTTACAACAAACGTTCTATTTTTTAAAAATATTTCCCTTTTTCAGAGTTATGGAATATCAGAATTAAAATTATTATTAAAATTACAACTTGCTGGTTTAGTGAAAGATGAAAATTTTTGTGAAAAGAGATGGGACGTTTCTTACACTCCTGGCAATTTTAATCAATTAATTAGAAAATATAAATTTGCGTTGACTGATTTGGATGAATTGGTAAATATTTTATTTAAATTTTGTTGGATATTTTTCGGTACTAGAATATCTAAAAGAGGGGATGAGGTTGATTATTCTCAAACCTTCTGTCACCTGACAATTTTTACTACTTTAATGAAAATTTCGGTCCTAGTCCGGATATCCCAAGATTTTCCATGATCCGCCAACCATAGGCCAAAGGCGCAAAATTTTCACAAGTGATAAAAGTTTCAAAACGTCCATAAGTTAAAAAGTTGCAAAATGTCCCCCTAAAACAAAAAGACCCCAAAAATAAAAATAATGCCGAGAAATATTAGGTACTTGAATTCTAATCATTTCTAAAAAATTTCTAGAGAAAAATAGAAGTTAAAATAGGCAAGCCATCCCTCTTAATTAGAATAATAGAAGAAGGATTACAAAAAGAATGGATAGATTTTAACAAAACTTTAATGGAAACAACAACGGAAAACAACTCAAATTTCCAACAAAAAGATGAAGAAAATAAGCAAACATTAATTTTTGTTATTGGAGGGATAACTAGAGCAGAAATGTCAATTTTAAATTCTTTACCATTTAAAATATTTTGTTGTACTACAGATTTTATGAATTCTAATGATTTGATTAATTCATTTAGATTTTAAAACTTGGAAGAAAAAAAATTTTTTCTAATTTTATTAGGACATTTTATCCAATAAAAACAAATAGGTATATTTAATTGGCCAACTTTTATTTTTCATTCTAAAAATTAAGGATTGGAATGAACTAGGGAGGGGGGTTGCCCGCATATTTTGGATTTTTTTTCTGCAAATTTCCCGCAAATTTTTTTTTAATTTTTCCAAAATTTTTCCAAATTTTTGTCCGCAAATCTTGCTTCAATCCGGGTTGTCTAGACTGATTAATTTTCGCCTGTCGCAGCCCTCAGGTCTTTAAAATTCCCCCCATTTTAGCCTGGTGAAATTTAACCGGTCGTGGACACCCAAAAGATTGAACCAAGATATGCGGATAAAACTTGCGGACAATTACTTTATAATCCAATAATTAATCAATTATTTCCAAGTCCAATCCCCAATTCTCTAAAAAATAAAAAATACAATGTTTGTGAAAAATGTGGGTCATCAAAGGATATAATCAAGTTCATAACGGGTATAAAGGTTTCTGTCTGTATTTTGAATTCGGGGATATCCAGCAACAACTGCATCTTGAGATCCAAGAATTAAATTGTTGAAGACCTTAAAAATAAAAAAAATTTTTTAAATTGTAGATTATCCGCAAAAAATTTTTGCGGACAAAACTTGCGGACATCCGCAATAATATTTGCGGACAAAACTTGCGGCCAATTTTTTAAAAAATTTAAAAAAGAAAAGAAACCTTCCAAGTCGGTTCTCGAACTTTTCTCGCTGGATGCCATAGAGCCTGTAAACAATATTGCAAAACTTTAATTGGTCCAAGCGAAACACGCAAAGCATCACATGCAAAAACAAAACGTTGAATAACATGAGGAGAATTTTCTAGCATATTTGGCCAAATAAAATTGAATAAATGTATTAATGCATCTTCACAACCAAATCCATGCACTCCGAGAATTAAATGTGCACAAGCATCAATGGCTATTTGTCGATGAACTACGTCCCTTTAAATTTTTAAAATTGGATTGATTTTGGGTTTGGATATGGAGGAAGGGTTGGGTTGGGGGGGGGGGGGTTCTCCTACATCAAGAGTTATGGGTTCCCTAAATAGAAGAAGACTTAAGGATTTTTTCCAAGGTCTAAGTTTTCATGGACTTTTTGCCCCCAAGAGAATATGCCATAGGAAACTAGAATTGGTCTATTTTATGAGTCCACAAAACCTTTACGAGTTCATGAAAATTAGCCGAATAAAAATACATAAGTGAACATTCAAAACTCGTGAAACCTTTGTTTGAACTCAAAATTTTTAATTGGACTCATAAACTAGAACAGAATCAAATCTTTGACTAATTTTCCTGATAAAACAGTTACTTGACTCGTTATTTTTAATTAAATTAGCAGGGAAATAGGAGGATTTTCCCGTGATCCCGTTCCTAAATGCCAATCAAAATAACCATGTTTCCCAAAAATTAAATTAAAAAACCTTTCCATCATAGCATCAACAAGTAAAGGAGTAACTGCATAAATATAATCCTTAGCCATTTCACCAATATATTCAAACATAAATGAGAAAGCTTTTAATACACCATTTTGGACATTTATTTCTAAAATTAAAAATTTTAATAAAAAAATTAACCGGTCGGAACAGCCCTAGTGGACCTATTTTCCATTATTCAAAGTCCCAGAGGGGTACTGGGATTATCAGCTTCAGATATTGGTTAAATCGAGGAATTTAGTGAAATAAACCGTTCAGAGAGGTTTCTTTCTAGGACTGATTTCCAAAATTCCCACGATTTAAACCCAAAAAGAAAGATAAAGATTTTCAGGTCGGTTTATCGGTCCGATCTGCGAATCTAGTCAAACCAACCCCAAATAGAGACAGTTCAAAGTCCCAGAGAGATACTAGGTTCCAATTTAGGAGATTGATTCGCGGAATTTACCAAAAAAATGATCACATACCCATAAAAAGTTCCAGACCCCCCCAAAATTTAATTAAAAAAAACAAAAACCTGGTACTCGATATTCATTCATTATAGCAGGTAGAACAGTAAAAGGTGCACAAGTTTCTGCCACAATAGCAATAGCCACAGTTGTACAAACACGAAGTTGACGTTCTTGTACTTTTAAATTATTCAATAAAGTTGCCAAAACATCGTGGGGACCAATAGCTTTAGCAATATATCCAAAAGTATTTATTGCTGCTCGCCGAATTGATTTTTTGTGGGCTTTAAGTAATTCTAACAATTCAAAACATATACGCATCCATTCACGAGCAGAAACAAATTCTGAGCCGCGATCAGCTATCTTACCGACTAATTCAATACAAAATTCTTGGACTTTTTCATGTCTGAAAAAAATTATTTTTGCAATAAATTATGGAATTTGTATCAGGGATGAGACGGGTTGAGTAAAAGTCGGGTCGAGTTGAAAAAATTTCTCGGGTCGGGTTTTGGGTCGAAAAAAAAGCCGGGTTTCTGGTAACTCGTCCCATCTCTGATTTGTATAGTAATGAATTCTTTTTATAACAGGCACCTGTGACCTTGTGGCAATTATTATTATGCGTCAGGCTGAGTGGCCTATTCACGAAACGACATCGACTTCAAATGTCGATCGAGAAATCAAGGGTAATATTGAACATGATAGAACCCATTTTTCCTCCCCAATTTTTTCCCTATATTTTTGCAAAATGGTCAGACTTTTTCCTTTCTTCCATCCAAATTGCCTTTCTAATTTTTGCATGTCGCCGAAAAAATGTCATTTCGTGGAATGGACCTCAGCGAGTTGCCAGGCCGGTGACTCCGATTTCGTTCTTATATGTATTCTAGATCTTAAACTCTAGTAACTTGCACCTTCCATATATTATACCGGAGTTTACAATAAAATATTTTCAACGCCTAAGGTTGTTGGGAGAAATGTCTTGATTTCCGCTAAAATTAACTGAAAAATGAAAGAAATAGGAGGGACCAAAAGCTATGGATTTATTTCCAAATTAAATAATAACCAATGGGACCTAATGTCATTCGAAAAAAAAAACAAATAACTTACCGATTTTTAAGAATTGGTGTAAGACGAGGTAATAAATCTTTTATAGGAGGTGTCATTTTAGTCATTCCAATAACAGAAACAATAGCAGATAATGCCCCCAAAATAGATCCAAGTACTTCAGGATATTCTTCACCCAAATATTCGTATAAAACAACTCCCAAATGTCCCATTAATTTTTCTTCTTGACAAACATTCATTACTGGGGCTATTTTTGCGATCTAAAAAAATTAAAATTAAAAAATAATTTTTTCTTAAAAAATTAAACCAAATCAGTAGCTTGTTGACGAACTTTAGCAGATTTATTATTTAAACGCCACAATATAGTTCCACAAATTTGGGGGAGGTATGGTTTTGTTCGACGTCCCAAAGCTTTACAGACTGTCCCGAAACCTTCAAGCATAATTGGATCCTGCAAAAAGAAAATATAGAAAATGTTAAAATGAAGAGTTATTTTGTTAAATTTGGAAGGTCCTATAAAAAATAAAATATTTAGGAAAGGAAATTGACAAACAAACAAAGGCGCTGAAAGATTTGGAAAAAAAATTTTTTAAAGAAACTAAAAAATAAAAGAAGCTATCGCCGATTAAATAGACGTGGAAATTAGTCCCATTAGTCGAAATATTCAGGAAAGACTGTAAGGGCGTAGTCAGCGGGCTGGGGGAACGCCAAAATTATGTCGCACACCCAATGTTAGCCTCCCCCCCCCAAATCGACCGCCTCTACGCCCTTGAAAGCCTATCTGTCTCACTAAATCACTGTTACAAGAACAGGGACATAGTGCTACCCAGAACATAAAAGTAGCAGGGATGGGCCATTCCGAAATTGTAAAAAGTTGAGGAATTTGGGGGAGGTAAGGTTTTGCTCGATAAAGACGTAAGGGCCAAAAAAAGACTCTCTAATCTCAAAAAATATATTTAAAAACCTCTTGTGTTTGTTCCTGAAATGCATATAAAATTCCATCAATTAATTGTTCCTCAAACGAGAATCAATTTCTGCTGCACCCATCAAAGCCATAATATTTTCAATTGTTTCCATTACCATTTTTCTGTATTGTTCATTTTCATCTTTTAAATCATCAACAATTCTACTAACAATTTCAACAGAACCAACCTGAAATTTATGGAAAAAAATAATTTTCTGAAAATAAATCTTTGACAGCATATACATATATATAACCTGACTCAACCCAATGCTAAAAGATTTGTAACTACATATAATAGAACGTCATGCTTCATGTCACGGTTAAAATCTTCTTCGGATCGAATTTCGAGTAGAAAAAGTCAGAGGTTTCGGATAACCCGACCCATCCTTGATGAGGTCCATAAAAACAACCTTTTGAGCTATTTCAACAGTTGTATCAACCAAATGTTTGTAATTTCGTCGATCCATAGCCATCCGATGATTCCAGAATGCTCTAAAGAAAGGAGTCAAAATTTCTTCTCTAATATAAAGAGGTTCTACACCATCTGTGGAACAACATTGTTTTACTACCTAAAAATGATTTTTAAAAATTAAAAAATATTAAATTTAATTTAAGGTAGTTCACAATAGGTTATTGACTGGTATCACCCATTTACGATTAATCCTCGCCAGTTTAAAGTTAATACGATTCCGGTTTTTAGTTTAAATATACAAATTTATGTTTTAGAGGAAAAATTAAAAAAAAACACGTGTTCAGAAATTAGCGGTTTTGGATTCTCATGAACCAGATAATTTTTTTGCTAAAATAACAAAACTATGGGGTTCATAATCATTGGGGTTCATAAGGGTTCATAGCCAATCCTTTTGTGAATTACCCTAATTAAAACGCAAAAATAATTTTAATAAACCTTCAAAACGATCTTTTTCATTTCTTCGTCGGGAGAAACAAATTCCCGAATTAATATAAGCATAACTTCTTTTGTATAATAACTAGCATATTCTGCATCCATCAACGGAATGAGAAAACCAATAGCTTTGAGAAATGCAGCCAATCCTTTTCCTCTGTGTGTACGAATTCCTTAAAAAATTTTATACGCATTTTTAATTTTAACTGCCCCTGTCTTCCTTATATGAGATTTCACTCATCTAGTCTACTAGTTGAAAAGGATCCCATAAAAAATCTGATGCGGAATTTTCTGATCAGTGATCCTATGTAATCTGAGAAGTAACCAAAAAGAAAAACAGGTAGAGAAAATTAGAAAAGGTTAAATGACAAAAGATAAAAAAATTTATATGCCAAACCCAAAAATATACAATATCAACCCAGAAACATAAAGATAATTTTCGAAAATTTTTTGAAGTTTGAAGTTGGAGCCCAGGAAGCCAGATGTTAGCAAAAATTTAAAAACCTTTCCATAACGGCTTCAAAACAGAGTCAAAAGCTTCAATTCCATAAGGAGTGGCAGCCTCTGCCAAAGCGGCAATACCAAGAGCAGTAATTGTTCTAACTTTTTGTTGATCATCCACTAATCCACCTTCTACAATCTCAACAAGTTGTTTGAGGTGAGGAAGAACAGCACAACCCATAAGGATTGCAATTTGTTGGACAATTTTAATACCTTTAAATTGTGTCTTTATTAAGATCCGTGTTCAACCAAAATTAAACAAAATATATTAAATTGAGGCTGTACTTAATTCTAAGGGTATCTAAAAACGAGGTTCGACTGTGTATTTTATTCACTTAAAAAATCCCCATCTTGAAAGGAAGGATAATCCTACTGCCTAGCATTTAAAAGGCTTATTAAACTTGGGTGGGGGGTTTTCTTAAAAAAGAAAGTAGAAGAAGCGCTAGGCCTTTTTTAGTCAGTTGAGCACCTGTACATGGTGAACGAAAGCGCCCAGCAATTGAGGCTGTACCTAAGTTTAAGGGTATCTAAAAACTAACAATATGTCACTCTTTCTCATTCACATACAGAAATCTTAATCCAGAAAGGGAGACTAGCGCCAACGGAGGATCGATGCCTGCCAAGGGCAAAACCTACAATATCCCCAATTTATTAAAAATACAAACTCAAACCTGTATGTCTAGCCTGCCAACTCTTTTTACTTTTACAAACAGCCTTCAAAAAAGGTAAAAGTGCAGGTATTCCCAAAGCTGAAGCCACAACTGCAAAAGCTCGAGCTGTTGTGTTCCTAACATATTCATCTACATTGTCAATGTCAGGACGCATTGTTGAGATCATTGTTGCTAATCCAGCGGCTTTAGCCAAATTTGAAATTATTTCTCTGCCTAAATGTTAATTTTTTTATTAAATATATTTCCCTAACAATTTTTGGATTCCATGTTAATTCAAAAAGTTCAAGTTAAGATTTTCAAAAATTTCGAGAGTTAGAGTTAAATATTCCAAAAACACAGAACTTTAGAAAAATTCAGAAAACCTGAGAAAATTTTGGTAAAATAGTCAGGAAGTTGTCAGTAATGTTTCAGAATTTTGGAAATTTTATATAACCTAAGGGTGATTTTGTTAATTTGAAGGCAATTTCTAAAAATAAGCAGCCAGAGATTTATTGTCATTCCTAGCCCGTAGAATGATAATCCAAAAAATACTCGGAACTCTTTTGATCAGAGAATCTACCAAAAAAATAAATTTCCAAACCTTCAACACGAGCATAATAATCCTCATCAATCAAAAGCGGTTCAATTACCACCAAAATTTTGTGAACATAAGGTCGAACCAAGTCATCAAGTTTGTATAAAATTCTATCAATAACTTTAACCATTAAATGTCTTTCTTGGTCTTCAAGTGTTGGAGACATTAAAAGTGGCAAAATTTGATTAAATAAAGGTCCAGCGCCCAAACGACGAGCATTTTCTGTTATTTTCCTCAATCCAGATTTCCGTTGTGAAGGCATTCCATTTTTTATTTTTAATAAATAACCCATTATTTCACGTTCATTTTTTTCTGCTTTTGTTAATTGACTTTCATCTACATCCTGCAAAAGTTTGTCAAAATATTGAATATCTTCAGGTTTAAGTGCTGGCAATTCTGGATCTTTTGGTTGAGTATCTATTATTCCTCCAACTCCTTTATCTGCTCCAGCACCTCCTCTTTCTGGTGTTGGAGGGATCATGAAACCGCCGATCCCAGACATTGGTGTAGGTGTTGCCAATAATTTTCTTGTTGGTGTTCGAATTGGGGCATAACCTTAAAAAAGAAACAACTTGCTGATTAAAAAAGACTAAAGTTTAACAAGGCTAACAAAATAAAAATTGTAGTTAATGGCAAAACAGTGGTTGGTTGTCTATTCCGAGTTAGTGAAGAAATACCCAAATTCCAACCTTATTTTAATTCCCCAAAAATTCCCCAAAAATTGGCCCAAAAAGAGTTAAAACGGTTAACAAATTAAATTTTCCCACAGATTTGTGCGCAAATTAAAAAAGTGACCCGCCCCCACAATCCAAAACCAAGATAAATATTAAAAAAATAAACCAGATGGAGGTGCCAAAATTTTAAAACCAGGCGGCATTAAAGCATCCAATTCTTCATCTGACAATGGACGATTTCTATCATCAACTTCCTTCTCCCATTTGTAAATTGCTGCCTGTTCTGGCGTCATTGGAATGAATGGAACAGCCGGTGTTTTCATTCCCATTGCTGGGGTTCCAATTGGTGTTGTTCCTCCAGGAGTTAGCATTGAAGGAGTCATTCCCCCATTCTGCATAATTTTTGGTGTAAAATGTGTTGGGGTTGCGTCAATACCGGCCATTGGAGTTTCTGACGGTGTTTGTGATGGAGTCAGGTCCCAACGAGAGCGTCTCTTTGAAGCGCCGGGGGTTTCCTCTGCTCTTTCACTCAAGTCCATTTTGATGTCTCTGGGTGTTTCCGAGCCCCATCCAGGTGTCATTCCTCCATCTCGAACAGATTCTTTTGGCGTTTCATCCCAACGATTGCGACGAGGTGTTTGTGAAGGTGTAGCATCCCACTGTTTATCTGTTGATGGAGTTGAGTCTAATGCAGAAATATGTGCTGGAGTTTCATCCCATTGGGCAACGTTTGGTGTTTTATCCTTAAATTAAAAAAGAAAAATTAAAACAGAAGTAGATAGGTGTGGAAAATGATGTCCAATTAGGACTTTTAAACGTTTTTAACCAATCCCCAAATTCAGAAATTTTTATTCCCTTACAAAGCAGGGATTGTGTGCGTTATCCAAAACCCAATATTATTTGACCCGAAACTAGATCAGAAGAAAAGTTTGAAAATCAGATCCAACCCCCAATTCAACTTTTTCTCTATTCTAAGAAATTTCCCTACCTTAAAAATAAAATTTAAAAAACCCTTACAGCAGTAATAGCATGTCCACTCAAAGCAATTCTTTTCTTTCTCGGCGCCTGTGAAGGTGTGTTTTCAATATTTTCAGTTGGAGTGTCTTCAGGAGCAAAAGCTTTAGCTTGCCTGTTAATTTTTAATTCGCCAGATTGATGCTTGTCGACCAATTCTTTTTCAATTTTTTCCTAAAAAATAGAAAATTATTAAAGCACAAATGATTATGAAGGGAGTAAGTCGAAAATCGAGGGGCCAGAAAATCGAGAATGCGGACCTAACGATTAGGGTTACCAAAATGGTCCACTCGGTCTGAAAGAGTTGAACGGCCACTTCAATACCGGCCATTGGAGTTGCCAATGGTGTTTGTGATGGAGTAAGGTCCCAACAAGAACGTCTCTTTGAGGCGTCGGGAGTTTCCTTCTTTCACACAAACCGTTTCGATAGAAAAAACACAAAATTGCCGACGATTTCTTCAAGAAAAAAGGACTCTAAAAATAAACCTTTTCAGCAGTCAGCAACTGTTCTTGCATAATTTTGGCATAAGTTCTGTCACGCAAATCAGGCGTTTGATCAACTAAATTTTAACAAAATTAATAAAATAAATTGAAAATTTAATACCAAACATATCAGCTCTCTCTGGGGAAATTGGTCGCTTTCGTGCACGCATTTGGTATTGACTTTGACGTTCGGCAATGTTTTTTCTTCTGGTTTCAGAAAACGGGTCTTCTTCATCATTCTTTAAAAAATATTTTTAATAATATTAAATTATAAACCCCTTCCCCCCAGGAAATATATGCCTAGGAATTAAAAAAGAAAAATTACTTTGGGGGTTGGAAGCCTGTCCCAATATTTCGCTATCAACCCAGGACTGTTTAAAAAACATAACACAAGTGTCCGACCCAGGATTTTAATTTAGAAAATTTAAAAAAACCGCTTTTGCAGCCTCATCAATGAAATGTTGCGGACCTTTAGACATTATTCAATGTTAAATTTTCTTCTAAATAAAAAATAAACAATTAAAAAAAAAATGAAAAGTAAAAAATTGAACGGAAACAACCGAAATTACAATAAAATAGACAAATTTGTATTTATTTCGCACAGAAAGACAAAAATTTAAAAGAGATTATTTTAATAATCAATATTTTCAAATAAATTAAAAGTCAATGCCATTCCAAAACGTCTTTAAGCATTTTCTGGTTGATCTGGCTGCCACTTAATAAGAAAATATTTAAAAATTTTAAAAGCAAAGAAATACCACAACTCTAATATTCCCATTTGAAGTAGGAACCGGGGGCACGGAACCGAGGGCACGGAATCGGTGGCACGGAATCGTACCCCACCGAATCTAAATAGTTTTGCTACTCTTAGTTTCTGTTATCACTCTTTGTTATCACAAGATGTTGTCTAAATGCGACCTTACATCTAAGACCTTACATATGTACGATCACTCTTCGAGCTATGCCATTATGGGAAATTTTTGCGCCGTTTTGGCCGTGCGCCGTTTTGGACTTGCGCCGTTTTGGACTTGCGCCGTTTTGGCCTGCGTCGTTTCGGTCGCGCCGTTTCTGTCGCGCCGTTTTGGACCGCGCCGTTTCGGGCGTGTCCCACATATTCATTATCAGCCATAATTTTAGATTTATGAAAAATATAATATCTATAAGTAAAAATTATATGTACTATTAAAAAAATGAGATTAGGTTAACGTAGAAAAATTTTGCCAACGATTTACGTTTTTCCGGACTGGGGCAGTTCCGTGACGCCGATTCCGTGACGCCGTTTCCGTGACCTCGTTTCCGTGACTTCCCAGTTCCGTGACCTCCCAGTTCCGTGACTGCCGGTTCCGTGACGCCGGTTCCGTGACCGTTGTAAAAGGGGACGTTTCCGTGACTAATTCTTTAAATACATTATATTTTTATTTTTTAATAACATAATTCTGTTTTTTAATAAAATATTTAACCAGAACTTGATTGTCGCGTTCTGGATTTCCATCCCACTGCTGTTCCGAAGAGAATAAGTGAGACGAGGACAATGACTTTTTATTTATTTTTTGATAAATTTTTGCTTATTTGACTCGTTTTTTTATTAAAATTTTGTTCCCTGAAGAAAAAAAAGTCGATATCAAAACTTCCCCCTAAACCCGAAAAAACCCAAGAAAAGCCTAGAGTCAAGACTCGGCTACATTTGAAAATGTTCTTTAGATCGTAAAAACTAATAAAAACAAAAAAATCTACGAGTAACCCTTGTTTTTTATGTATTTAAAGAATTAGTCACGGAAACGTCCCCTTTTACAACGGTCACGGAACCGGCGTCACGGAACCGGCAGTCACGGAACTGGGAGGTCACGGAACTGGGAAGTCACGGAAACGAGGTCACGGAAACGGCGTCACGGAATCGGCGTCACGGAAAGGGGCACACGCCCACATTGTCGCGGGCCACATTGTCGCGACCACTTTGTCGCGACCACTTTGTCGCAGGCCACTTTGTCGCAGGCTTTCCTTTGATTTTTATTTTAAAATTGGCCTAAATTTTGCTCGCCACGTGCCGTACTTCATCCCACAGCTACAACGATGGGA
This sequence comes from Meloidogyne incognita, assembly GCA_036172945.1. Lineage (NCBI taxonomy): Eukaryota > Metazoa > Nematoda > Chromadorea > Rhabditida > Meloidogynidae > Meloidogyne > Meloidogyne incognita. The sequence goes on from JARQAC010000004.1 coordinate 5,913,566, forward strand.
AATTTGAAGAGGTTTAGAATATTTATTATGTTTTTTAAGTCTTTATTTCTTTTTTTTTAATTTTTTTTGATAAAGTTCTAGGTGTTTTTTCCTTTTATTATTTTCTCTTATCCGGGTAGGTTCTGCCGGAATTTTTAACGGCGTAAAACCAAACCAGATTACTCCAGAAAACTCCGATCGTGCCCAGAAGGCCTTTTTCCTACCCTCCATAGCAGCATAGAAATTTTTCGGGGTCACTTTAGTACGTGGGTGCAGGCTTTAATTTACAAATGTTATACCATTCGAAAGAGCTCGTCGAGCTGAGTCGAATGCCACCAAAATTAGATCTAGGAAAAATTTCTGGACCGAGATATAGGCCCCTGAAATTTGAAAAACCATAGGGGGGAGTAAGCTCAATTTTGGGGTAAAAAATTCGAATATGTAAATTATACCTCGTTCGAAAGAGCTCCTCGAGCTGAGTCGAATGACACCAAAATCAACGAAATCCGACTTGATTGGACCGAGATATAAGCCCCTAAAACCTAAGATACAAAGGGGCGATTTTTGGAATAAAAATTTTTTTATACAAATAATACCCCATTCGAAAGAGCTCGACGAGCTGAGTCGAATGAGACCAAAATCACCATGATTGAACAAGATTAGACAAAGTTAAGACACAAAAACAGGCAACATAAACCTATGGAGCGTCGGCGAGGCGCTTGTGCAAAACCCCGCGCTTCGCGCGGGGTTTTGCGGCACGCGCCTCGCGGGGAGTCTACGGGCGATGGGTCTGGGCTCGTAACATAAACCTATTCTTATCTCCCTTGTTCTGGACGTATTTGGAGCCTCTGTAGCAGCAAAAATCTCCACAGATGCCATAGGTAAGGAGCTAAAAGAAAAGATCAGAACTTTGTCCAATCAAGTCGGATTTTGTTGATTTTGATGTCATTCGACTCAGCTCGAGGAGCTCTTTCAAATGAGGTATCATTTGCATTTTCGAATTTTTCACCCCAAAAAAGTGCTTGGTCCCCCTTATGGTTTTTCAAACTTCAAGGACCTATATCTCGGTCCAGAAATTTTTCCTAGATCTAATTTTGGTGGCATTCGACTCAGCTCGACGAGCTCTTTCGAATGGTATAACATTTGTAAATTAAAGCCTGCACCCACGTACTAAAGTACAGCCAATTTTTCCAACGAAAAAGACCTTTGCGACAAAGTGGGCCTGCGACAAAGTGGCCTGCGACAAAGTGGTTGCGACAAAGTGGTCGCGACAAAGTGGCCTGCGACAAAGTGGGCCGTACCCACGGAAAGGTACCCCACCGACGTTTTTCACTAACCCGTTATCACTAATATGCTAGACGAGTCTTCCTGCTAATTCAGCCTTTCCTATAGATTTTTAGGACTCAAACATTCATTTTTATTTACCTCCTGTTGGGTGCCGATATTTGAGTGTATAGAGCCTATTAAAATCTAGTCTCATTAGAGCTCTTGCTAATTGTTGGCGAAATTTAGGTATTTTAGGCATATTCTTTATAAATTTTATTTAGATATCACTTTTATGAATAATAACAATAATAATAACAATAATTCATCATCTGGAACAAGCGGAGTTAGAATTACCAGAAGAAGTGCACGTAATTGGATAACTTTGGTATCTAAAGAAGCATCTACACCAAAATCATCAAAAAAAGGTTTTTTTTTAATTTTAAATCAATTTTTCTATCTTTTTTTCTAGAAGTTGCTGGTATTGCAAGTAAATACTTGACTGGAGTAGAAGACGAAGCTGTTGTGAAAAAACTTTCTGCAAAGCGTGAAAAAGGTTTTTTTTGTTTTTTAGGAATTACCAAAGGTGTCAAACTAGCCCCCATACCTTTCATTTATGGGTAAGCAGGCCAATGTCTGCCGTGCCATAACTTTGTTCAAAACTGTCGAATTGAGACGTCAAGGTATGGCTCGATTTTCTTTGATCAGCTGAATCAAACTTTGCCAGGCATCCCGGATCCAGTAATTTTGAACTAAGTTATAACTCGGCGGTAGATTGGGGTGTACCTCATTCACAGATATAGTTCAAAAAGTGAAAAACGATTCTGAAAAACTTTAAGACTCAGTCAAAGCTTTTCGATGCGAACCAAACCGAACTGAAAAATTTTTCGATCCCGTTTTTTGGTTCTGTTAGGTGTATCCGAAGATTTTGCAAGAATCGATAAAACCCTATTTTTGACCTTTCAATCACTGAAAGAGTCAGTTTCTAAACATGAAATGATTTTGTTGTTCTTTGGTGTAGTGGGAAAGGTTTAGGCTTTCTTTTTTTATATGGTTCGTGTTCGAATCCCACTTATTGATATTATTTCAGAATTTAATAATTAGACGCTAGAAAATTTTTTAAAGTTATTTCTGAGTATTTTCGAGCTCAATTTATTTTTTAAACCATTTTTTACCTTTAAAAACCTTCAAAAATTTCAATAAAATTTTTTCTAATTTTAAAGAAGCCCACGAACGTGCCCTCGCATTTATTCAAAATCAACTTTTAATAACAAGAAGAGATAATTGGCTATACGAACCAGTCGAAGAATTAATTGGGTATTCCTCTAAATTTTAAGGAAGAAAATGTCAAAGTGTTTTGTGACTGTTGGAAGTACTCAATTCGAAAAATTAATTTTTACTATTTTAAATGAGGATTTTCTACAAAAATTTTTAAAAATTGGAATTGACAAATTAATTATACAAAATGGAAATGGGGAAATACCTGAATGTTTAAATTGTTTTAAAAAAGAAGGAGAAGAAATTTGGGAAGGAAAAATTAATGGAATTGAGGTTTTTTTAAATTTCTTTTGTGGACATATTTTTATTTTTTAACTTTTTGGGATTTATTAATGAAAAAATGAATTGTAGCTTACACTAAACGACAAATTTATTTTTAAAATAAACCTGAAAGGGTCAGGAAAACCCGCTAATTAATGTTCCATTTAATTATAAACTTGTTTAGAAAGCCGTAATATTGAAAGCTGACTGGGTCACGATCCCGTTCTTATCCTTAGTTTTTGACCTAGAAAAACCTTTGGAAATATTTAAATATACTTTGCTTATTTTCCAAATATTTTGTGTGAGTTGGCGAATTCATTTTTAATCCTTGAAAGGTTACATTTTAGACTGAAATTCTGTCCGCAAAAATTTGCTGACAGCTTTATTAATAAATTTATTTTTAGATTGAGCTTTTTCGTTACAAGGATTCAATTCGCAGTGAAATGGAAGGTATTTCTAGTTTGAATATTTCAAAAGGGTTTTATAAACAAATTAAATAAAGAATGGACGGGACCTGTTCCCGTTCCCTTCTTTTACGGTTTTTTTCAAGGAAGCTAGGTAAACTCGGAACGACAATTAGTAATGATTTTTTTTGTTGTTTATTTCAGTTTTTCCCAATTTTCCTATTTTCTAAATCCTCTCTAGTACTTCAAAAATGAAATTTTAAAAATTTAAAGAAACCTGGAGGATCCATTGAGGCCCAGTTCCTTGACCCGTTCCAGTACCTTGGGTCCACATTGTAAGGTAGGTAGGAGAGGAAACTGCTCTCCTATGTGTGGGTGTTTGGCAAGTAATTGCCTTATATTTTTTGGAATGGCTTGGGCTTCGTTTTAGGCTTAGGGGTTTTTTACTGGCAAAAAGAGGGACTGGAAACGGCACCTCCTTATTAAAAACTTCTTCTTTTAAAAAAAGATGCTGATTTAATAATTGGACATGCCGGTGCCGGTACTTGTTTGGAAGTTTTAGAATTAGAAAAGCCTTTTATTGCAATAATTAACAATAATTTAATGAATAATCACCAATTAGAATTAGCTAAACAATTGGAAAAAGATGGGTATTTAATTTGTACAATTCCAGAAAATTTGGAAAAAATTTTATTTTTTGAAGAAAATAATTTAAATCAATTAAATAAATTCCCAAAATTTGATAAAAATATTTTTTGTAATTTTTTATTAAAAGAAATTTTTTAAAAATGTGAATGAATAAATTAATTATGTTTTATAATAATTTTTTTTAATATTTATTTTTGTAGAAATTTACAATAAATAAATTATAAATATTTTTTGGTGTGCAATAAAATTTAGATTGATACACTAGTTGTGTTTTTAAGTATATCTGATTTAATTATGGTTAATTTCTGAATTTTTTTGAAATCGTTTCTTGAAAAGATTTTTGAAAAGAAAAAAAATTTTTTTGAAAAGCTCAATTTTCTTCAATTTTCTAGAAAATTTACTTAAGTCCTGTTGTGCGCCACAATTTATTTTCCACACAAAACGCCAAAATCGGCGTTACAACGCGTTATAAAAAGGTTGTGGCGCACAACAAAAATAAAATAAATTTTAGATTAAATTTTGAATTATTTATGAGAATTAATTGTCAATGTATTTCTCAACATATAAATCTCCTGAATCTGTGCCAAATTCAAATATTCTTGTACTTTTTATTGATGCTAATGATCCAGATACAGAAGAACCTTTAAATGTTATTTTTGAAGAATCGTTAAAATTGGCAGAAAATGGAGGAAATAATGTAAAAAAGAATAAATTTTAATATTTTTTTAAAATTTTATCTTTAAAGATTCATTGGTTTAGAACAAATCCAAGTTATAAGCTTCCAGAATTAGTTGAAGGCATTCCACGTTCAAATCATCTTTCAATGATTCACCTGCATTACGGTAGGTATTAAATATAAAATGAAAAAGCAGCAGAAGAAGAGATTTTTAAAAAATCAGAACTGTCCTGTATTCCTCTAAACTAATTTTAAACTTTTATGGCACTTAAATACTTATTTTTAAAAATAATATCCAAAAGCTGGACTCGAACCAGAGCCATATAACAACAGAGACTGAAATTTTCCGACTACACCAAAAGTATTTTGAGGTATTGATTTTCAGAAAAAAATCAGAATTTTGCTATTTTCTGTTCCCTTATTTTCGAAAGCACATTTTGTTGAAATTTGTTTTTGTATCATTTTTTGTTTGGGCCAATGTTACTTAGTACAATTTGTTCATATTTTTAAAAAGTGGCCGATCAAATTAGCAAAAAATTAGACTGGACTCGACCCTAAAAGCTTTTTGATGCAGGATTCAGTTGGTGGTGGGACGGTTAAACAGTAGGATTGTTCCCCGACGGGGGGGGGGGGCACGGAGAAAATTTTTCAAAAAAAATTCAAATTCCCCAACTTTCGGGGACGGGGTACACCCCTATTGATCATTGTGACTGATCCCATCACTGACTTTCATTTTTACTAAACTGGGAAAGAGAAACTTTGTTGGCCTTACAAACAATTAATTTTTCTATTTTAAACTTTCAAAAAAAAGGTTATGACCAAATATATTCTTCAATTCAACTATTTTGTACAAAAACTTTATTTATAAATTCAATTACTTGTTCAGCAATATTTATTGAATTACAAGAAATTAATTATTTATTTACAAATTCAGAATTTGTTAATTTATTAGCTTTACTTAAAAATACTTCAAATTTTATTTATTTTAGAAGAAAAAAACAATTAAATAATTTAAATATATTTCCAGTTAATTATTTTTTTTTAATTTAAAATTTGGGAATTTTGGGGGGAGTCTTGTCCTTTGAAATTTTTTTAAAACGGAAGGGTAAAGAATTGAAAGTATTTTGACAGGAATCTTAAGGTTTTCAAATTGACCCGGGCCGTCTTTTTCGAATTAAAACCCCGAAAACCAGGGAACTCGGAAAAAGCGGATTTATTCAAAATATCACGTTTCCGGATTACTGAACCATGAAACCCCCGGTCCCGGCCCTGATGTCAAATTCTAATACATGCATACTGCCTAGATTATCAGACACCAGAAAGATATTTAAAAAAACTACTAGAATCCCCAAAGAAAATTCTATAGCGTTGGTAAATTAGGTTTCAGGGATGGATCCGCTTCCGCTTTAAAAAATTCAAAATTTTCCATTCTTGTTCGGTGCCCATCGGGAAAAGTTCTTTTTTAATTAATTTTTAAAAATTTTCTAGGTAGTCCTTTTCCTCAGAGATTTAGAACAACAACAAAAAATACTTGTGTCAATGTATACAAATAATGCTTTAAATTGGAAAAATAAAAATGAATGGAAAGATTTATTTAAATGGAGGGAAGGGGAGAAGGGGAGGGAATTTTGTTAATGTTTCTTTTTTTTTGTTATAAATTTAAAAATTAAATCTATTTTAATTAATTACCTCTATTTTACGTATATCCTTAATGTTAAAAACGACGTAAACAATAAAATGACTGTAAGCTTGGAGAGTATAGACGCTCTTGTTTGTTAAATTCAGACATTTAAGAGCTTTTTAAGAGCCCTTCTATTAGTTGTTTAAAAATATCCACACAAATTAGCAGTCATTTTATACTAGAACATGTAAAAATTTATTTAAATGTATAATTTGACTGAATTCTAAATTCAAATTTTTTTTGAGAAAGTATTGTTTTTTTAATTTACCGTATTTACTCGATTAATTCCCCTCCCTTGAATAATTCCCCATGCCATGGATGGGTTGAAAAATTAATTCCCCAGGGGAATTAATCGAATAAATACGGTAATTTTAAAGAAACGACATTTAAATAAAATAAACATTAAGTATTAATTTATTGTCAATGAAGAAATACTAGAAAAGTCAGAAAACCCTATAACTTCACATCTAAGCCCCGTCGGTAAAATATTTTTTTAATTTTCAGTTCCCGTGATAAGACCAAATTAGATTTCCGAACATTTTTGAATAAGCTGTTTTTGCCTATATATTCGAATTCTAACCCCAAAAAGATATAGTCTTTTGATAAATTCTCTTATTTTTCTCTTTTGTTTATTTATCTTTCCTGATGATTGACCGTTCTCATTTTCCCTTTCTATTTAGAATATAAAAATAAACAATTTTTTGTCTTCGAATGTCGCAACAATTAATCATTGTAGTTGTTATCTTTTTGATGAACATTTAAGCAAAATTAATTACAAATGATTAACTTTGATAATTTTGTTTAATTTCTATTAAAATTTCAGTTATTTTTTGGTTAAAAAAATTATTTAAATAAAAAGAAATTTATCAGTAAATGTTTTTAAAAATTTTTTACTCCTCTTTTATTTGTTGGCCTTTATTAATTATTTATGGGCTGTTATTTTCTCTCAATATTCCCAAATATTGTTTATATACACAAAATATGGCAATTTATTCTTGCTAAACATTAAAAACTTTTTTTAATAAATATTAAAATAATCAAAATTATTTTTAATAGAAAATGGAAGTTAAATTTTATATTTTTCTGTTATTTTGTGCTTCTATTAAATCGGAGGTACATCAGCATCAGAATGATGGTATTTATGGTTTTTAATTTAAAAAAGGATATTGAGGATAAAATTTTGGATTTTAGTGCAAAAAACAATTAAATTGTTTCTATCGTTTGTTTATCCTGGCTGTACTACACCGCAACATAAAATAGGCAAAAGCTGCAACCAGCCACTTAGAGTCTTAGTTAGAGTCTTAGCAGTTTTGAAGCGAAAGAAAGGAAAGGCATGTATCTCGGTCCAAATTCATTTCTGAGACTTAAGTTTGGTACCAATCGACTCAGCTCGACGAGACGAATCGATTGATATATTAATCGAAAGACTTTGGAACCAGCTACCGGCTAAAGTTATGCAATAAAGCAAAACCATACAACAAAATAAAATGTTCCTACAAAATAATTAAATTTTTCTGATTTCTTTTTTAAATGAGTCTATAGGGTATTATCTATGAAATTGTAAGACAGATTTTTAAATCTATAGAGATTTATCGAGAAAAAGCTTCTCAAAATTGGCAGCTCAATAATGACAATATCCTTATAAAAATAGCACGCGAAAAAAATAGAGTGAAAAGATGCAGAGAAAAATTCAGTCTGCACTGAAACAAGGCTTGGTTGCAGGTTATGTTGCTGTGTACTATAGTAAGGTCCACACCGAAACTCAAAATATATACCATTCGATTCGTCTATCCGAGCTGAGTTCAAATATGCAAGAATTTACTGCGAGAGACGAAAACTCGCAGAGATACAGGCGATTGAAAATCGAAAAACCATACTACTCTAAATAGAACCACTGAGTTAAGTACCCTACCAAGAATACAAATTGGACCATCCTTCAACCCAAGGGTAGATTAATTTTATATACACTAATATCTATAATGTAAAAAACTAATATTGTTTTAATCAATTCAATGGTATATCCTCATTACGTAGCCAAAAATTAAATATTTTCAAGAAAAATTTTAGTAATAGAAGAAGTGAATGAATATTTGTCGGCCTTTTCCAACTTAGCCAGTCCAATGGCGGACTGGCTAGAGCACCTTGAAGTTGCTAAACAAACCACACTGGATTTAATGAAAATGTCTGGCCCAGTTAGTGCTTTGCAGGGATGTCACGGGTCGAGAAAAAAGTCGGGTCGGATTTCGGGTCGGGTTTTTAAAATTTTCCTCGGGTCGGGTTTCGGGTCGAAAAAAGTCCGGGTTTCGGGTCTCGGGTCGGGTTTCGGGTCGGGTCAGTTAAAAATTTGAACATGAAGCCAAATTTTTCGGAGAGGCTGCGGATAGTAGTGATTTGCGGGATTAATAAGTAATATTTAAGAGTGATATAATAAGAGACAGGGATTAAATGATTTGGATGGATTAAGAGTAATATCAGGGGATTTGGGGATTAAAAGGGATATCAAGGCATTTAAAAGTATCTGGTGAAGATGTCTAAACCACTGATTTATACCTTAAACCTCCGAGACCCACTGCAAATACCTTGAAATCACAGATCCACCTTTAAAACCTCCGATATCTCCCCGAATCAACCTTAATCCAAGTAAATCCCCGATATCACCCTTCATCCACTTTTGCTCCTTCAACATCACGGCAAATTACTCTGTATTTCGTTACAGTTTTCTTCCTTTTTTGGCGCCGCAGGCGAAAATTTTGTAAATTTCGGAATTCCATGAGGCCAAAATTCTTTTTATGGTAAAAATGCCATTGGAAAACGTCCCCCTCGATATCACGCCCATATTTTTTAATTTTTGATTTTTTTCTATCTTCCCCCGAAGATACCTCCTTCCACCGAAGATACTTCCCACAGATACCTCCACAAACCATCTTGATCCTTAAAAATTGTGCCCAAATTCGGCAACGTTTCTTAGCGCCGCAGGCGAAAATTTTGAGAATTTTGTAAGACCAGTCCACTGAATTTCTTCCTTTTCCAGCGCCGCAGGCGAAAATTTTGAGAATTCTGTAAGACCAGTCCACTGACTTTCTTCCTTTTCCAGCGCCGCAGGCGAAAATTTTAAGAATTTTGGAAGGCCAAAGAGCCAAAAATCTTCCCTTTTTGTAATAAAATTCCAAGGAAAATGTCGGGTTTCGGGTCGGGTTTTGGAATTTTTCTCGGGTCGGGTTTCGGGTTTCGGGTCGAAAAAAAGTCCGGGTTTCGGGTTTCGGGTATCGGGTTTCGGGTAACCCGTGACATCCCTGGTGCTTTGGTAGCAGCTTCTCTAAACAAGGCTTTTGCCGTAATTATTTTTTAAATTATATTTAATTCGTTTAGTCTAATAAGACGAATTTCCATCTCTATAATATGTTACAATATAAATCTATTTTTTGATTACTCGATTTGAGTTTAAACAGCTTTGAGTTTTAGTTAAATAACTGTCTTATTTTGGGGTTAATTTTTCAAAAATCATCCATTTTCGTAAATGTTAGAGTTTTAAACTTTATATAAACGGTTAATTTTCGGCAAGAAATATCAATTGTCGCGTACAATCTAGGATATACTAAACTGAACTTGAAGAGACCCAAGAGCTTGTTGTTTCTAAAGGTTCGTTAAATAGAGGGTATCGTGAGTTTAAAATATTTAAACTACTTATATTAGAGTTAGGGTTGCCAAAATGGCATTCCAAAAAATCGAGTCGGTCATCATACATTTAACCTGAGAAAACTTGACCACCCCTTATATATCCGAAGCTAATTAATAGTGAATTAATTAAAAACATATTACCGTATTTCCTCTAATAGAATGGCCGGCCATTCTATTTTGCAATCATCCTCGAAAGGGCCATTCTATTAGAGGGGGCCATTCAAATGGAGGGGGCCATTCTAATAGAGGAAATACAGTAATTGCAATTTATTATAGAAAGAGTCAAAAGAATACCAAGCAATGATGAATCTTAATAGAGGAATGAAAAATAGCTTCAACAATTTGGATGATAATTTACAAAACATTCAAGGAAAAGTATTGGCTATGTTCGATATTTCGACTTATTTAAATGTAGGTTGTCTTAAATACCAAAGAGTATATTAAATTCCTAAGTATTTACCTATAATTTTAAAGTAGGACTTGACTCCCAACCCGTCGCCATTAAATGGTGATTTTATTTTAGTAAGTATAATTGAATAAAGTGAAAGAAATGTCCAGAATTTCTGTTAGTTGTTGTTAAGGGAATGCTTGGTCGGACGAATGTTAACGTGTTAGACCCCACTCAAGTTAATGATGGCTTAATGAGGTTTCGAATTCTAAGCTCCTTCCAAAAATAAATGAGTTTGGAATTGGTGTTTTGTTTTCTAAAATACTTTTTATTTTTAAATATTGTAAGGAAGAGAAAGATCCAGCTGGGTAACATTTAAAACTATATATTACCAACTATATTACCAAGCGAGTTCAAGTATTAAGAAAAGAGAAAAAAATAAAGCAAAATTTTCACACATTTTTTGTCTTCTTAAAAATCTGAAAATCCAAAAATTTCCACCTGAGATGCCAAAAACTTTTTGATCTGAAGGATTCGAGTCCGTTCTTTTTTAAATAAATTAAAATTTAAAAAGAAATTTTGATCAATTATTTGTTTATTAAAAAACAATTTAGCAAGTCGCAATGCGCATTGCCTCTCTCAGTCTAACGGCCGACTATGCAACGGACCCTGCCTTTAACAGAAATGTACCGATTAAACAAGCTTTCATAAATGCTTGTGTAGGAGAAAATGGGCCGGAGCAAATATTAATGGTTAGTTGATATAAGGAGGGGATTGTGTATATCTAACCTGCGTTCTTTCCATGATCATTAAGAGGAAAATAAAAATAATTAATTTGAACAAGTTTTTGTATATCGTTCCATCTCTTAAAGTTAAACCATTTTTAAAACCATTTAAACCATTTTTCACAATTTTTATTAAATGATATTTTCAGTCATGGGGTAAAATCAAACTTGTGTTTATAAGCCTAAACGGCAACACCTTCAAATAAAAACTTTTTGATTTAATTAAAAAATTAATAAATAGAAAATCAGTCGACTAACTCGCTTATCGTGCAAATCAACAAGCGAAGAGATGGAGAATTTACACTCCGAAGCTCTAAATCTGTTTTTGTACATTGAAAATTATCTACAATTAGAAGAAAAAGATTACCTTGATGAATACTCAAAAATCAGAAACAGTAAATATATCACTAAACTAAAACGTTAAAAAAATTTCTTTTATAGAATTTTTGGATGGTCAATATGCTCTTGACTATGCAACAGCCGTCGAAAATCTTGAGTCATTGAAAGATGATATGTTTTTTTATTTATAATTAAAGTATGAAGGTGTTAAAATATAAATTAAGTTGTTTTTTTTTGTTGGCCCACCCGTTTCGACGAATGAAGTGTCATTTGAAAGAGCTCGGCGAGCTGAGTCGATCGCGCAGAAGAAAAACCTAACATTCAATCTGTCATTTGACAACCTGAGGAATATTAAGTGAGAGGGAAGGAGTTGAATGCAGAAAAATGCATTTTTGCAGAATGCTTTTTGCGGAGATTTGGGCATCGAGCTGGGCATTTATCTACAGTAAAATTAGAAAGGGGCACAATACACATAGAGGAAACTATCCGGAGATTAATAACAATTTTAGTGTTGATCTTTAGTGGGAATTGGATCAGATTATTTCTCTTTTTTATATCATATGTATAATATTTACCTTTCTTCGGCACACCGTTGGGTTCACCCCAGGTCTCGAACGAGACCTGGGGGAACGCGGTGTTCGGTTTTAATAAGCTTTGCCTTCCTTTATTAAAACTCTTTTTAACAAAATATATTTATTTATTCTTTGGGGAGGTTGGTATTTAAAAATTATATGAATGAATAGAAGAAATCGTGGGTGAGGAAGCGTTTAGTGACAGCTGTTCTTTTTCCTATCACAATATGATTGTTTTATTTTAAGCGTTGAAAAACTGTTCAAAAAGACGACAGTATTTTTGGACCAAGTGTTTGATTTAATCAGAGAAGGCACTTCACATAATGAGCAGTAAGAATTTATTAATTACTTTATGATAATGCGGTACTATAGGTTAACCTAAAATGAAAAAGGGTAACAGAATGGAGGAATAGTGAGGAAGAACGCTAGGCTTGTATACTAAATAAATGAGTTAACCAATAATTTACCGGGCAACGATTTTTGGAGGTATTTAAGGCTCATAAATAAGCCACAGGGCTGGATTTTTTAATAGATTATAAACACCCTCTTTTTATTGACAGATGTATTCTATCTAGTGCTCTGACAGGAAACAAGGAACAAACAAGTGCAATCCAATTTATGTCGGAGGAAATTATGGCAGACATAAGTAAAGTTGTAAGTAAAAAATTAGATTTAATTAAATTCCGTTAACCGGAAAGAGGCTGTTGAATGGGATCAAAGAGGAGCAAGTTCCATACCAAATCATAACTTATATCCTATTCTTTCGGCCATTATAATCGAGTGAGGATAAAATAGACAAGGATTTAGAACATCAGAAGTTCAATTTAAATCGTAAATTGAATATTATCTAAACTCTGGGCCTAGATGGGTCCAAAAGATTTGACGGCCAAACTCTTGTTTTGGTTTTGTTTTATAGAAAAAAAATTTAATCGGTGTTTTTAAGGCACGGTACTATTTAAAATGCTTCCAATTAAAACTAATCGTGTAAAGTTAAAACACCGTCAAGTACCGCCGAGCTATAACTTTGTTCAAAATTGCCGAATCCGTGGCGCCCTGGTATGGTTCGATCCAGCTGGTCGAGCCACATCGAACCATACCAGGGCGCCACGGATTTGACAATTTTGAACAAAGTAATAGCTCGGCGGTCATTGGGTTCGCGGTACATCGGGGTGTACCCAATATGTAATTCTTTGGACGGTATTTCATTCGGACGGTGTTTTATCTGGAGGGTATTTTGGAAGACGGTGTTTTGGCCTCCCACAGACTAATTTTGATTTTTAATATTTTTAGATTAATCTCGCACTTCTCTGCGCAAATACAACATTTATTGACCCAGAAAGTATTGAAGAGTATAAAAAACTCAACGTTAATCATGGAATTAAAATTATAACGTTTATGAAAAGTTGGATTACGAAGAAATTGGTATATTTTCTAATACTATATAGATGTAAAACCTCTCGTGGCGTTTGATCCTGCAGGTTTTCGCTATCGATCTATTTTCTGTTTTAAATGTTACGAGTAAATCTCAGAAATTTTTTTTGGCTGGGGCTGATTTCGAAATAAGAATACTCCCAGGGTCTATACACAACTAAATTCAACTGTTTATGAGTTATTTAATACATACCCTCTAAGCAAGTTTATTATGTATATGGTTGTGGGCAAGCTCCCGTCTCCTTGGGATTTAAATTCAGAATACTCATTTATTTTAAGCGGGACATGGAATATGAAAACGTTCGAAGAAAAGTTGAAAATTTAACAATTTTAAGGATCTTTATTGGCCAAATGTTATGCTAACCCGTGCATTTGAGGCCATAAAAGATGAAGAAATACAATTAATAAATTACAATCAAAGCGCGGAACGAATTGGCAAGGAATTGCTTAAAAGAGGCTTGCCGGGGTAAGCTGCTAAATAAGTTACTTCACTCGTGAATTAGATAGACCCAAAAATTAGATTTCTGGTTGAAATATCAAGTTGGGAATGATCAAACAGAAATGGGTTATATCCGGGTGGGGTTATATAACAGGGGAAAAAGAATAAATGGAAAATGTCCTGCTCGCATTTTTTCTACCATAAAAAGTATTTATGCAATAACGGAAAAGTACCAGATAAAATCTACGTTTGTTTTAGATTCCATTTTCATGTGTTAATAACCCCATATTGGCTAGAGGGGGATGAGTTCTTGTATGGCCCGATATGCTTTAATGATACTGTTTCACAATGCAATAAAACAACTAACTTTAAAAAAGTTAATGTGATGTCATTCCGTCAACGAATCGAACCTCATACTCATGCAATAAGCGCACATGCTTGGTTGGAAAAAAATGGCAAAAATATTACTAAAATAATAACGTAAGTGTTTGAGAGGAGCTGTTTCCTGGCTTTTGGGGGAAAGATATCTGGCCTTCAAACATAACTGAGTAAATCCGTGAATTATTCTATTTGGGAAATTCTGTAGAAAAAAGTATGCCGAATCTGATACGCAACATAGAAGGAACTAAAAGTGTTTTGGAGCGGGCCGAGAACGAAAAATCCGATGAACAATGCGCGACCATTGTAGGTAAGATCCGTAAGCGTTTGGATGCATGTATTTCAGTCAGGGGCGGTCATTTGAGCAATTACTTTAATAAAATGATTATTATATCCTATTGGTTATATTTTATTATTTTTTATGTTAAATAAATTTTTTTACAATAGATTTTATTTAAAACATTTGTCGCCGAACTTTTGCCCCACCCTGTATAGTAACATACTCATACATTATCTCATTGAGCTCGTTAACTAGAGCCAAATATTTTCTTTTTCTATATTTTAACTTTAATTCAGAAGACACAAAAATCTAAAATCATTGGGAACGATTATGTATTACGTGTATGGTGCAATTGGATCTTTAATTACAAAGGAAGGATTCAGTGGATTTGTATTTCTATTTAACAAGGCGTGGACTTGGTCTGGAAGCTGGATCGACTTTGGTTTGTTCTCCCAATCATCTAATACATTATCAGGATTTGGGAAAGTAGAGTACGGCGAGAACAATTTACTTTCCGCGTATCGATACAATTTGTTTCTTTTTGTTTAAAGATCGAGAATAAATTTTTGAGATTGCTATATTTTTTAATACTTATTGAAATTATTTAAATTAGATTTTCCTATTCTTGATTCCGTTCAGCTCATTAATTTTAATTACATTTTGCGCTTGATCTTAATTAGTATACCACTGTTTTTGGAGATTTAAAATTTTTAGTTGGTCCGTTTACTTTTGTAACTTCCTTAGCCAAAAAAATATATCGAAAATATATTCCTTTACTACCAACTTTTTGTAAATAAATTTTAAAATTAATTTTTTTTTAAAATTACTAAAATATAAAAAATTGCCAGAACTAATAAGGTTTTTAAATATGTATTCGGAGAAATTAAAAAATGTGTTTCCTCGGAAATATTAATGTTTATTTCGGAATCTAATAGTTCTTTAATAAAAAGTAAAATTTTTATGGATGAATTTTGCTAACGAAATTTTTTTCCATTTTTTTTTGAAAAATTTATTATAAATTTTAAAAAATAAAAATAATATTGAAAATAAAACCAAAAAAAAAATTGTCACAAAATTAAAAAAATAATTTTATTTTATCTTCGATTAAATATTTTGTAAAGCATAGCATTGTGACATATCCATCTGTTTATATTAAAATTAGTTTCTCCCCAATCTTGAATAATTTTAATTTGTTTATTAAGTTGTTGTTGTTGGTGATTAATTTGTTGTTGAATATTTTGTTGGATATTTTGTTGTTGTTGGTAGTCTGTTTGTGTTGATATTGACAATAATTGCTTTTCTGGCTTTAAAAAAAATTTTTTTAATTAAAAACAAAATTCAGAAAAATTAAAAATTCGTCAAAAATTGAAAGAATTGGAAGACCCAATATCATAGGACGACCAAATAAAAGATAGGCTTCGTCTAACCCTTATAAGGGGGGGGGGGGAGGGGAAGGAACATAATGACCAGAATTCTACAAGCATTAAAAAGAAGACAAAAAATTTTTTTTGGATAATTTTGAAAGAAACTAATTAAATCCCAATACTTTCCCCGGTCTTTGGAATCATTTCTAGGAACCACCAAAATATTTTAAAACCGTTTAAAACTGAAACCGATTAATTTTTGGAACAGTCAAAGGCCCTGCTCGGTACTTGTGTAGTCCCCCCCCCCCATAAGCCCCGCCCCATTGTCTTCGCTCTTTTTTCTCAAAGAAAAAGAGGACACAAGTATTGGAATCAGTTCTAGGAACCACCAAAATTTTAAAAACTGGAACCGATTAATTTTTGGAACCACGAAAGGACCTCCCATTCTTTTTTTTCTCCCTCCCAAGTCCCTCCCTCCCCCTTAACAAAAATTTTAATTTCTTCCCTCTACCTTTTTATTTAAATTTTTTTCTTCTTCAATAATTTTATTAATTTCTTCCTCCAATTTATCAACAGCAACAATTTCCTTCTCAATTAAATTTCCTTCTTCTTCCTCCCTTTCTTTAGCCTCAATTTTATTATTTTCATTATCAACAACAAATATCCAATCATTTTCTGGTATAAACATTTTTAATAAATTTGAATATCTTTCCAAAATTATTTTTAAAAAATTATTTTCTTTCAATTTTTTTATAAAATTTATTGTATTTATTAAATCATCAGAAAATATTTGTTCAATATTTGGATCTCTTATTTGTTCTAATGCTGTTGTTATTTGAATTAAAATACTCAAGTTTATGCTGAAAAAAATTAATTTAAATTAAAATTTTAAGAAACTTTAAGCAATAATTAAGAAAAAATCAGAAATTTCAGAAAAAAATAAATAAAAATCAGAATTCTGGAATGCGGAAAATCAAAATTTGGAAAATCAGAATTTCTAATTTCAGAACGAAAAAATCAGAATTTTGACTAAAAAAAAAGATCAGAATTCTAGGTAAACCAGTTGGCGGTCCACCTGTCCGCAAAGAGAATCCGCTTTTTTCTTTCCCTTTCCTGCATCTTTTGCGCAGGGAGAAGTGTTTGAAAGTTTTCTCTGCGGACAGGTGGGCCGCCAACTGGACATGTACCCAGAATTCATAACCCGGAAAATCAGAACTTTCAAACTAAAAGAAAATCAGAAATTTGAAAAATCGGAATCTCTATTTTTAGAAAACCAGAATTCTGATTTCAGAAAAAACAGAATTTTGAAATCAGAAAATAAGGATTCTCAATTTCAAAAAAAATCAGAATAAAAATAAAATCCAAATAATATCATCAGAACAGAATTTTAAAAATCACGAAATATCTGTCCGCAACTTCTCATATTTGCGGATTAATTTATTAAATTTTCCCACAAAAATTTAATTTAATTAAAAAAAATTTAAATTACTTGGAAATTCCCTCATTATTTACGCATTTAACAAAATTCCAAAATTGTTGATGATTTGAATTACATTTTTTGTAAAATATCCAGGGAAGTGTAAATTCTATATTAAATTCGCATTTTAAATATTGGGAAAGACGAAATAAAAAAATCTAGAAAATTTGAAAATTTTTACAAAAAAATCCCCTCCAAAAAAAACCTTAATATCAGCTCTAGAAATACTTTCAGGTGAACAAGCATTAAAAGCGTCTTGAGGAAATTCGGGAATAGAATTGAATAAATCGTCAATAAATGGATCTGGAAAATTTTTTTTTAATTATAGAAAACAAAAAAAAATTTTAAACAAGTCAGAATGAGTTTGAGGAAATTAAAAAAGAATAAAGTTCGAAATTGAAAATATTTCTGGACAGGAGGGATGGTTTTGTATTATTTTTTAAAAATCACAATAATTAATCTGCGAATAGTTAATCTGCAAACATTATTTTAGAAAAGATTCTACGTGGAAAAAGGAAAATGTCTGGTTCTTATGTATGGTTTTCAAAATTTCCATTATGTCTTAAAGGTAGACTATAAATTAGTGAAAAAATAGAAGAGGACCGGGATGGCCCTTTTGCCTAATTTGGGAGGTATTCGCCCCCTTTTTGACTTTCTTGCCCCCTTTTTGATCGATTTCGCTCCCTTTTGGGAAGCCATGCCCCCTTTTAGTGATTTGAAATGGGCCACCCTAATGAGGATCTTCATCCCATCCAAAACTTAATTTTATTTAAAATATCCATTCCTCTCTAATTATTAAAAAAACTCCTTACAAATTCCCTCTTTAAATTCATCAAATTCTTCAAGTAACCAAACAAATCTTCTCAAAAAATAAATATTTTCATTCAACAAAAATGCTCTTTTTAAACAAGCTTCTCCATCAAAATATTCATTTGAACGTCTTAAAATTGTTGTTTGATCACAAAAAATAAAAGATTCATTTTCTCTATTTCCTTTAGGTAAATTAGTAAATGTTTGTGTATAATTGAAGACAAATGATCCCAACTAAAAAAATTAAAAAAATTTTTTTTTATCAATAACCCTGTTCTCAGGAAAAAGCAAAATTCTTTAGGAACAGAGTTCCACGCGCAAATCGTTTATTTCCCCGTTTTTGCCGGCAAAATCTTTTTTAAAAAATTTAAAATCTTAAAAGATTCCCCCTCGTCCTTCTCTTTTCAAATCAAAGAAGAAAAATAATTTTTTTAAAGTTCCAGTTTAAAGACCCAAACTTTTGAGAGAAAATTTGTAAAAGATTGGAGGAAGATCGTGCCAGAAAAAATCTCAATTCAAAATTGAAAACTCAAAAATTAACACACAAACAACGACAAAATATCAAAACGTAATCCAACTTGAGCGCTTTCTTTTTGTTTAGATCAGGGTTTCCGCCCGATACCCGTACCCGAAGATTTTTTGTACCTGCAGCAACCCTGGTTTGGATCTTTGAACATCCCCCCCCCCAACAGAAAAAAAAATAAATTTAAACAAACCATAAAATTATTACAAAAAAGCAAAGAATTTTCATCAACACAATTTTTTCTAATTAAAACAACCAATTCAAGTGTATAGAGAGACAAAACTGCATTTAAATTTTGGTCAACATCATCGCCCAATTCAAGCCCTTTAAATCCATATTCACAAGCTAGACTATAGGAATAAATGGCGAGAATTAATTGTTTTTGTTTTTTTGAAGAAATTGGCTAAAAATTGAAAAAAATTTTTTTTTAATTTTAGAGAAAATTTATTTTCTTTATTAAAAAAAATTGTTTTTCAAACTCTTCAAGTAATTCTCTCCAGCTAGAACCCTTATCCTTTATAAACAAAAGATCTAAAATTTAGTGGGATTCGATAGTTAAAACAAAGTACCGTATTTTCTCTAAAATAACCCCCGGGGGTTATTTTTTCGATCGACCTCTAGAAGGGGGTTATTTTAGAAGGGGGGGTTATTTTAGAAGGGGGGGGGTTATTTTAGAGGGGGGGGGGTATTTTAGAGAAAATACGGTAGCTTGACGTCCCAATCCCATAAAATCAGAATTACGAAAGTGTTTTTTGAAGAAAAAAAATTATTTAGTTACAAGTCTCCGGGAAATAATTAGGTTTATGTCATCAGAATTCCTGATTCAAACCCTCCACTAACGCACTAGTAAACGAATCTTTAAAAAATTTAATTTGAGCTCAAAAAAAAGAAAGTCTCGAAACAATTCAATTTTTCATTTCCTCCCAAAGTTTTTTTTTAAAAAAAATAAATTTAAAAAAATTAACCGATTTATCAGCCAACACACAAGCATTAATAAAATCGCCAGTTCTCATATAAATAATGCATTTGGCCAGATAATCCAATAATTTAAATTTTTTTAAATTTTTATTTTCAATATTTGTTGATTTTTGAATTAATGTGTCTAACCTAAAAATTTCGAAAAAAATTTTTATTTTTGAAAATTCCAAAAAAAAAACCCAACTGTAATATTAAATTAGCAATCTTTTTTGTATTGAGAAAATTTTTTTGACAAGATTCATCCAAATGGTGTAACAATAAAGCATCAATTATTGCTGCATAAGCAAGATAAACATCTTCGGTTAAGGACAAGTCTGCATTCTAAAAAATTTTAATTTTAAAAATTAGAAAGGGTAATTAAAAATGTTGAAAAGTTCCTTAAAAATTTTTCAGGCAAAAAATTCGAGGTCTGAAAATCTTTAAAATTATATATGGATCCAAGGTCGAATGCCATAAAGAAAATTAAAATTTTCGGTACTATCGCATTATCCGCACCCCAATTTTCTTTCTCTTCCTTTCTTCTTTTTCTCCTCTTTTTAATGCTAAAGCTTTAGGAGATAACGATGTCGAAAATTAAAAAAAACTGCGAGCTGGAAGTCAAAGAGCTTTTTACTATTAAAAGTGTTATAAAGGAGAGGAAAAGGAAGAAGAGAAAGAAAAATTAGGGTGCGGAAATGCGATAGAGTACCGAAAAATTTTTTGGTTGTTGGATAATTTTAAAAAAAAAATAAAAAGAAGTCGAATTTATTTAAAAAGGAAAGACGCTAAAATCAACTCAGAAGCCAATAAACCCAAAAAACCTTCAAAATAATTTTTAAAAAATTAAAAAAAACAAACAAACCTTGAGTAAATTAAAATATTTATTAACATTTAACCAATTACTAAATTGGCTGTCCACAAAATTTAAACGAGCTGTTTGAATTAATTGATTAATTTCTGTCATTTAAAATAAACTAAAAATTCTTTAAAATTTTATTATTAAAAAATAAAATTTGAAAAAATATTTTAAAAAATTTAAAAAAATTTTTTGAATTAATTAAAAAATTTTATTTTAAAATTTTATCAAATAAAAAAAATAAACATATTTATTTATTAAAAAAATATCAAAAAAAATAATATAACGGCAGATAGTCAAACCTTAAAAATAAAAAAAAATTATAAAATTTAATAATATGTATTTCTTTGACAATTATGAAAAGTTTGAATTTAATTAGAAAATCCCCTGATAGTTTTAAAATTTTGATAAAATTATTGTAAAGAAGGATTAAAAAGAGAAAGTAGGGTAAATGGATTATTCTTCGATTAATGCAAAAATTTTTCAAAATATCTTTTGCGGACATGTGCCGAATGGAGAAATTATCATTTACTGAAAGCAGAAAGAAGTGCCTAGGTAACCCAGTCGATAGTGCAGCCTAGCAATAAATACCCAAAAGGTCGCAGAGTTACACTTTAAACGACCTCTTATTTCTAGTGACCGAAGCCGGACCGGATCAAGCCGGATTTTTTCGGAGTCCGGGTTTCCAGATTAAAACCGGACCGGATTAATCCAGAGAAATCCGGCCGGATCCTGTCCGGCTCTAGATGCAAATCCGGAATCCGGAAAAATTTATTTTACCGGTCACTACTTACTTCATTAAAATTATTTTTAAAAATTCATAATAATTATAAAAAAAATTTTTTAATTTTAAAAAATCAGAAAACCTCCCAAAAATATTTAATAACCTCAAAACATTTCATAATTGCCTTCCCTTTTTAAAATTATTTTTAAAAAACTCACAGTTTCCATTTGTTCCTGACTATAAATTTGATTTGAATCTAATGGCGTTAAAGGAATAATTAATTTAATTTTTCTTTTTTGATCATCTTCTGCTATAAAATAACCACACAAAGTATTTCCTTTTACACATCTTATTGGCATTTCGAAATGAAGGGCAAATTGTGTAACTGATTTTGTTGGAGTTAATTTTTTTGCCTGAAAAATAAAAAGAAAATAAAAATTTTTTAAATAAGTGTTAGACTTTAAAGTGAATTTTATGGAAGAAAAACTAAGGCTATTGCACATAGGCTGACTAGAGACCGGACTGGTAGGATCGTAGACAGACTAGAAACGACTAGAAACCGGCCTAGGAGGATCGTAGACTGAATATAAAATCCAAAAAAAGTAAGTGAGTTGGTTGTGAAGGATTTAGCACTTTACAATCTCTCTAAGTGTGTGTTCAACACCAATACTTCGATCAAGCGGTCGACCAATTTTTACATATTAATTTCACTCTTAGCGTCTCATGGAACCAGAAGGTGGGTCGGAACAGCCAGAGGTGTCGGAATTCGGAAGATCCGGAAATCGGAACTGGCTCAAAAGTCGGATCGGAAATCAATTTTTTCCGGAAATCGGAAAGGAAAAAAACGTTAACACACTTCAAAAAATTTTTAAAAATCTAGCTGTCCAACGCTGGTTAAATTTTTAAATTTACAATTTAATCAAACATTAAATCAAAACACAAGAGATGAGAATGTTGCAAAATAGGTTTACGGGTTCTTGGAAATCCCCGGAAACTGGCCGTACAGAACCGAAAAATCTTTTATTCTTCAATTATTTTTCTCTCCACCCCCTACCCAAAAAAAACTTTGAAATTCAAAAACAAACCAAATTTTCTGTTAAACTTTCTTCTAAACTTGTATAATAACCATCTAAAGTAGACGTATCCAATTTTATATCTTGCAGTTTAACCACTTTTTTCCCCAAATTTCTTATTCGAAAAAGACAACGCCAAAGATGAAAATTTTGTCCATCCCTTCCATTAATTCCCAAATAAAAAGGAATAACTTGTACTTCATTTAAATCTGTCAAATGTTTGTAGACAGCTTGGGGAAGTCTAAAAAAAATAAAATTTTAATTTAATAAAAAAATTTTAAAATTTCAACTAACAATTGATTAAATTCTAATCCTTGTTGAAATGTTTCCGTTTCATAGCCTAAAACTTAAAAAAAAGATTAGAAAGGTTTTAAATTATAATCAAAATTGGGATAAGTAAAATCTGGAAAATTAGAAAAAAATTTCTTGGCCTTCGAAAATCTTCAAAATTTTTGTTTGTGGCAACATTAAGGATGACTTTGCGTAAGAATAAAACTTTATTTAGTTGTAGTTTATATAGCCCCCTCCCTTTACGTCCTTTTAAATTAAACCTTATGTTTTTAATAACCTTTTTTCGACTCCAAACCCTTATACAGAACATCAATTTTTTCATTTCAGATAAAAGAGAATGTTAAAATTTAAATCAAAAATTCCCAATTTATATCAAAATCCAAACCTTCCTCTAACGAAGTAGGAAAGCATTGATAAATATGCTCATTTTTGATAGGTGGCGTTTCATCAGTCAAATTTTGTAAATTCTGATAAGGCCGGACTTCATCATGTGCAACTATATCCATTCCGTTATATTCTGTTTTATTTTTTTGTTCCATATTTCCAATAGAATTGAGGCATGTAGTTAAATTATAGGGAAAATGCTGAAAAGAGAATTTTTTGAATAAATTTTAAAATTCCGAGAGAAAATAAAAGGACATTTTCTAGCCGTCATCCCATTTTTATTTCAAATTCAAGGTTCAGTACAAAAACAAGGTTCAGTACAAATTTGCGATCAAACCGTCAAAGTAAACGCCCGAAATTTTGGCGCACACCCCCATTTTAGCCCCTCCAGGCTATGGCCTTGCTTTTCACTAGCCTCGTTTAACTATAATCGTCCCGTAGTAAAATTTAATTCATCTTACGGACAAAGTTTGCTGACAGAAACGAAGACTGGAAAACCCCAAAAGATGACATTATATCCTAATAAATTAAAAAAAAAACCATTTCGTTCCAATCATCACTGTCAATCAGAACTTGATAATAAAAGGACTCCTCGAGTGGTGTATTCACACTTTAAGAAAAAATTTATTTAGATAATTAAAAATAAATAAACCTTCTTCTAGAATAAATAACACAATTTGTAGACTTGATGATAATTCCTCTGAAAAAAGGAAAAAATATTTTAATTTTGATTCAAAAAATAATAAAAATGCGAAAAAATTGAGAAAAATTTTGTCTAAATTATGAAAGAAAATTCAAAAATTCTGAGGAAAAACATCAAAATTTAAAGATGTATTAAGTAGATGCCCTGATTCCACTACATGTCAATTGACAGAAATGGCTTGCAACCTGCCAGCATTTTCAGTAAGTCATCACCAAAAATTGGCAATGGCAAAAGGCGACTATTGGAATAAGGAACCATTCTTTACTGTGACCAAGAATTCGGTATTTTTTGGTACCATTCGATAGAGGACCCCGACTTACTATTGCAAAGTGCTATCCGTTTTCACGCAAAAATTAAAAAAAAAGTTATGGCCCCAGTAAAGAATGGCCACAGTAATTTTCAGGTCCTTAGCTAAAGGAAGATTGGAAAATAAATTTCACAAATAAAATTCTCCCTCGATTTTACAAGCAAACCCCAATATTAAAAAAAAATTAAAAAACCTATAAGCAAAAATTTTATGAACAAAAAGTTGCCCTTTTTGATAAACTTGACTTTTACTATTTTCAGGTAGAAAAGCTCCAACTTGAAAAATATCTGACTGTTGAGTTCTTTGTGAGCCAAATCTTAAAAGAATTTTAAAAATTTAAAAGAAAATTAAAAGTTAAAAAATAACCTCAAAGCCCTAATATTCGATGTTGTAAAAGCACGAGAAGCAAGTACATTTAACATACCTAAAGCTTTACACATCTTTTTGACCATTAAATTGGATTAAAATATTTATTTAAAATTCTATTAAAACAGAAAATATAAACTAGAGATATTATGGGTTGAAAAGTCATGTTGGGGTTCGGGTCGAAAAAAGTCTAGGATTTAAATAACCCGTGACATCCCTCACATAAACTTGGAATATTTAAGTTAATGTTTTTCAGGCAACAGGGAAAATTTCAAAAAAAAATTGCGGGAAAACCCCAACCTTCCTATTGTGAGGTGATATTCATTTCCTTGCAAAATGACTTTGGATCGAATTTAAGGTGAGCAAAAAAATATCAAATTCACTGTAAAAAATTGATATAATGATAAATTATCATTATATTAGAATATTTATTAATATTATTAAATATTATTAAATATTAATTTTTTATAAATTTATTTTTAATCTTTAACCTTTAATTTTATTTTTATTTATAGAATTTTAGTTTCTTCTTTATCGGTTTTGTTCTACACCTGCCAGGCGCGATTTAAAGAACAAAAGAAAAGAAGGAAAAATAAATTTTTATATTTTTTCTTCGTTTTATATAATTTTTAATTCATTCTCTTATAATTTATTTAAAAATAAAAATTGTTTTTTGTTTAAATTAAATTTAAAAAATAAATATTTTTATTTATTTTATTTTTAATTTTATTTCGAATCTTTGGAAAAAGTCTAATTAAATTTAGACTTATTAACTACTTATTTTTTGTATTTTGCGGCCCCCCTTTTTTCTTTAGTGGCGACCAACGCTAAAAGAAAGAACGCTGTGGTCTTCTATTGGACTGATTTTTGGATAATTTCATCAACCCTGCTATTAAGCAGCCGCAGTTGGTCAGATAAGTGAAAAAATTGTTTAACTAAAATTTGTATATAAAAAATAAATAACTTTAAGACAAATATTAATTTGAAAATTTTTTTCCTAAATAGGTTTAGAAGAAGGGCTTTATTTAATTTTAAAATTTTCGATTTTAAACATAAATTAAATTTCTTTTAAATTAATTTATTCATTTTAGACTTGATAACAGAAAAAGTCCCCATTTTCATTTCTTGGGGGGAAACCCCCTCAGATTTTCTCACAATCCAATTTAAATTTTACTTAGTTTTTTTATTCTAAACCGAAAAATTTATTAAAATTTTCATTTCGTTCTTGTGGAATATTTTTTGTACCCCCGCCCTTTATTTTTTTTTGATTAAAATGTCAGTTCATAGGAATTTATTAAAATTCTAATTTTTTCAAGAAAGATGGAAAGAATTGTAGTAAAATATCGCGATAGACAAATAAAGTATAGGGGAAGAGGTTATAATCCGGAAACCCCAAGTCAAATAGTCGAATATTCATTTAATGAGTTCCAAACCGAAGAATCATTTGATTTTAGGCATCTATTAGGAGGTTGTAATGACCAGAATATAAAGGAAATAGACCAAACAGATAATGCTCTTATTAAAGAGTCTGTACTGTTTCCTTTAAACGTTATATCAAAAGTAATTAATAAAGGTAAAATAAAATCCAGAGTGATTAAGTCGAAAGAGATAAAAGAAAAAATCTCCTATTTAGGAGAAAAAGCTGAAAACGAGAGAAAAAAGGAGAGTATAGAATGTTCACCGAAAAATGAAACCAAAATTGATGAAAATAAACAAATTGAAAAAATTGATCGCGACAACAAACTTCCTATTAAGGAAGAAAATTTAAACGATCTAGCAAAAAAGGACAAAACTATTGAGTTTTTGCCAAAATCGGAGCTAGCACAGGAATTTCATAAAAAACCAGAACTGAATGGTGAAACATTTAAAGAAAAGAAACATGAATTATTTATCATGGATGATAGTTTACACACCTGCCAGGCGCGATTTAAAGACACCTGCCAGGCGCGATTTAAAGAACAAAAGAAAAGAAGGAAAAATAAATTTTTATATTTTTTCTTCGTTTTATATAATTTTTAATTCATTCTCTTATAATTTCTTTAAAAATAAAAATTGTTTTTTGTTTAAATTAAATTTAAAAAATAAATATTTTTATTTATTTTATTTTTAATTTTATTTCGAATCTTTGGAAAAAGTCTAATTAAATTTAGACTTATTAACTACTTATTTTTTGTATTTTGCGGCCCCCCTTTTTTCTTTATCACAAAAAAAAAATTTTTTAAAAATAACAATTTGCTTGTCTTTTAACAACAAATTAATTAATTTAAAAAATAAAAAAAGTTTATAAAAAAATTTTATTTAATTCCACAATAAATATTACAAATTCCAAAATTTAATTCTTCAAAAGTAACATTATTAAAACCTGCTTCTTTAACCATTTTTGAGAATTTTTGTTGATCAGGAAAGACACGAATACTTTCAACTAAATATTTGTAACTATTAAAATCACCAACTAAAAGTTGTCCAATGACTGGAATTATTTGAAAACTGTAAAGATCTGAAAAAAAAGATACAAAATTTTCTGTTTTTTTATTTTCTCTCCATAGGAATAACCAAAAACAAAAATTTAGATAAAATGGACCTTGCATTTTCAGATAACCCAATGTTAGGAAACCCTTCAATTTAAGATATATTTTTATTTTGTTAGCCAATGGACAATGATAGCTGACCAAGAATATCCACGACGTAAGACTCATTCGGAACGTTTGTAATTACCAAAAGTCTGAAATACCAAAACGTGGACCTAAAATGGAAAATCCAAAACCATCCCAAACCCTATTTGATGGCATGAACAAAAGTCAGTGAAAGATCAAGGAAAATAAGGGAAAATAAAATTGTTTAATTAACTCCGATTTCAATGATTTTTAAAAAAAATTTAAAAAATATTACCATAAATATTCTGAATAACAGGATTGTTGACCTTTCCAAATTCCAAACAAGAGAACATCCCTTAGAAATTAAAATCCTTTTCTTAAACAAAAATTAAAAAAAACCTTTAGGTTTTAAAACACGAAAAGCTTCATTCAAAACTTTCTCTGGATGTGTACAATTTCTTATTCCAAAAGCTATTGTGTAAATATCGAAAGAATTGTCTTCAAAAGGAAGAGATTCTGCATTAGCTGTAACCCAATTTAGATGGCTAGAATAATTTGGAGGTACTCGAAGCTTTCCAACTTCTAACATATTCTAAAAACGAAGCAAAAATTAAAGTTAGGAACTCAAGAAAAAATCGAAAGATATGGACAGACACTCCCAATTTGTTTTGATTTTCATTAGAAACAAAATAGAAAATATTTCCCTTCAGTCGGACTCGAACCCCTCCCCTATCCGTCGTTAAACTAGAATCTAACCCACTAAACCAAAGATGACTTAAACGCCCCCAAACTGTTTAATACAAAATCAAGACACTCCTAATGAACTCATTTGCTTTGGTTTTCATTAGAAACAAAATAAGAAATATTTCTCTTCAGATGGATTCGAACCCCCACCTTGTTAAACTTGTATCTAACCCACTAAACCAAAGACGACTTAAACGCCCTCAAGCTGTTTAATACAAAATCAACACAAACCTCATTAATATCCACAATAGTAACAGCCCCATTCCCATTTGCCCCCATCCTTTCAGCAATTCGAAAAGCAATATCCCCAGTACCTCCAGCCACATCCACAACTTTACAATTTTTGTTTAAAGGCAAATTTTGGACATAATAATCTTTCCACAATCGATGAATAAATAGACTCATTGCATCATTCATTAAATCATATTTCTTTGCTACATTTGAGAAAACTGTTTTGACTTTGAAAATTAGAGGGGGAATTAAATTTATTAAAAAAAGGGATACGCCCAACACGGCGCGAGGCCATTACGGCGCAAAGCCATAACTTGCTTCAAGATTTCCTAATCTTGACAAATTTAGTATCAAACGAGTCCTCTCATCGAGCTAAGGAGATTGGTACCAAAATTGTTAGGGGCGAGATATTTTTCAGCAAGTTATGGCTTTGCGCCGTTATGGCCGCGCGCCGGGCTGTACCCTTAAAATCCAAAGAAAACCTCTTTGTTGTTTCTCTTCTTCTTTAATTTTTTCAAATCCAAAATGTGTAGATGTTGTTGTATTTGTTCGAATAAAAGTAGATAAGGCTTTTATTTCATGAGTTAAAACAAGCAATTTATTTGAGCAAAATCGCATTTTAGAAAATATTTGAAAAAATTTAAAGTTTGATTATTGAGAAATTAGCGAAGGGAAGCCGGCTCAGAATGGCCAATTCATAATAGGTCAATACAGGCCAATTCAGACTAGAGACTAGTGTGCGGCAAAATCGCATTTACGGGATCCCGTAACGGGATTTTTTTCAAAATTTTTTACGGAACAGGATCCCGCGGGATTAATCCCGTAAATCCCGTTCTAAAATTTAGCGGGATCCCGCGGGATTTCGGGATTTTCACATAAAAATTTTTACGTAATAGATATCGGGGAGATCATCCCGTAAAATCCCGTACGGGATCCCGCCCCGCAATCCCGCACTTTTTTTCGATTTGCGGGATTTGCGGGAGTGAGGGATTTATCCCGCGGGGTCCCGTCCCGCAAAGATTTAAAAAATCCCGCATGTGGATCCCGCACTTTAAATATAGTCCTGTATTTATTTAATTTTAATATATTCAATCTTTCTTTAAAAATTTTTACCAAATTTTTAGAATGTTATTGTTAAAGACGAGTAATCCCTTTGTTGCTTTACGCTTTCTTTCAAGAACGAGTCAACTTTTGGTAAAAAGAAGTTTGTTGTTTTTTTTTCATTTAAATATTTTTTAAGAAAATCGAAATTTGGAAAAAGGGGTTTTCGCCTCTTGTCCGCAGATTTTCCATTGATTTTTGCGGATGCTTTACATAAAAATTTGCTTGGGAATTTTGTATGATCCTTTCTTTTCCCTTTTGGTATTTCTAATAATTCACTCCCCTATTTTAATATTTAAGGAAGATTCCTCGGAAAAATATTGTCCGCTTCAAAAATTTTATTAAAAAATTTAAAAAAATTTTTGTGTTTAATTTCTAAGAATTTTCATTGATTTTTGAGTGGTGGGGGGGGGGGTGGGGTTGAGCAATTCGAGGAGAGATTGAGAAAAAAAGTGAATTTTTGCCTATGACCGTCCAAATTCAAAAAAATTTTAATTTATTTTTTAAATAAATTTATTTCTTTACCTTTTTTTTAGTAAAAGAATCGATTGAAGGTGATTTAACTATAGTTGAATTGGAATCTTTGCCTGAAACACAAAAAACCTCAAAATTTAGACCTTCCAAACTTCCCGCTTTTTGTCAATCAGTATTTTTTAAAATTATTTTTATAATTTTTTAAAAATAAATTTAGGATGTTCAGACGTGTAAATGTCCTTTGTGCAAAATTTCTGTCAAAATTTCCTACCAAGATGTTCTTATTTTGGAGCAATTTATGCGGTTGGATGGAACTGTTCTTCCAAGAGAGTTGACAGGTTTTTAAGTTTTCTAATTATTTTTTTTTCTGACTGAATCAAGGGCGTAGCCAGGGGGGGCTGAAGCCCCCCCCCCCGAAATGGGAGAAAGGGAAAAATTTGGGGAAGGGTTTGGGTAAAAAAAGTGATTTTTTTGGCCTACGGCCTTAGAAATTTAAAAAATTTTCGCCTGCGGCGCTAAAAAAGGATGAAATCTATCTTCTTGAGGTCCAAATTTCAAAAAATTTTCGCCTGCGGCGCTGGAAAAGTGAATTTTTTGGCCTACGGCCTTCTAAAATTCTCAAAATTTTCGCCTGCGGCGCTGAAAAAATAAAAATTTAGTTCAAAAAAAATTTGCGTTAAGAACGCCAGAGTAAACGCCAAAATTTTGGCGCACACCCAACTTTAGCCCCCCCTGAAATCGACCCCCTAGCTACGCCCTTGGACTGAATTTCTATTGAGAGTTTTCTCATTAAAAACTGAGTTTAGAAATAAAGAATAGAAAATTTAGGTTACAACTTTTCTAATGTAAAAAAAGTCGCCTTGAGTTTTGGGACAGAAAATATACCAATCGCGGTGGCTTTTCTTCCTCTTTCCCATTTTTTTCTTGTAAACATGGCATCTTTTAAGGTTTAAATCTTTTTCATATGTTAGTTAAACTCTTTCCTACAATAAGTAGAGACCGGATCGATACAATATATCGATGTCGATATTATCGATAATCGATATTTTTCGATATCGATATCGATATTATCGAACGATCACTAAAGTTAGAAAAGTGTTCGACTGCCCCTTAAAAAATTTTTGTGTGCATTTTTTAATATTCGGAAAATTTTTTGGCTAATCTCCTTCATTTTTTAATTAGAAAATGCTAATTTAATTACTTGAGACATTCCAAAAATTTTGAGCTCGATTTTATGTATTATGGAGACTTTCATTTAAAAAAATTGTCCGCAATTTTAACTTTTTTGTCCGCAAATTTTAAAATTTTATTTTTTGCTGATTATTCAAACACTTTTCATAAAATTTCCTTTTAAAAAATATTTTTCTATTCAGGTTTATGTCTTGAACAACAACAACGCTTAGAACGTTGTGTAATGGAGGCGCATTGGTCTGGACTGTTCCCTGACCGTACAATTGCCGAATTTGACCGTTCTGGCTATAAACGTTTCAACAGACATTGGGATGATGATTCTGCAATGTTTCGACTTGAATATAAAATGCAGCCGGGAAGTTGGTTTTATATTAAAAGATACAATCCTAGAGCGGCATTGTATAAGAAGAGAGAAGAGGAAATTGTGGCTAGTGGATAAATTAATTTTGTTTGTTTTAATTTAATTTTTTTTTGTTTTTTTTTGAGATAGTAAAATTGAAAAGGTTTTTGAGAATTTTGTTTATATTTGAACTTTTCTATGACCCTTTTTTGATTAGGCTTGCATGAAAAATAACCGAGGTAGAGCCCAAGTAGGCGCGCGGCCAAGTAGGCGCAAAGTCATAACTTGCTTCAAGATTTCCGAATTTTTCAAAGCGATTCCTCTCATCGAGCTAAACAGATTGGTACCTAAATTGTTAGGGACCAGAAATATTCAAGCTAGTTATGGTTTTGCGCCTCTTGGCCGCGCGCCTATTTGGGCGTGTCCCATAAAACCGGCAACATCCCTTAAACTTATCAACTCGCACCCTTTACTCCTAAAAATTGTCAAATGAGGACACAAATTATTAAAAAAATAAAAGATTTTATCAATAAATATTCAATCATTTTTACAAATAGGTTTTGATTTTGACCAAATACTTTCATTTTTGCATTCAAGAATGTTTTCACTGTTGAGATTATATCCTTTATCGCAATAATAAAATATCCGTTCGCCAACCTTTTTATTTTCGTTTTTTATTTAAATTTAATTTAAACCTCACCAAATAATGATCCTTTGGAGGGTGGATTGTATTCCCGTGTTTAATTTGTCCTGGGAAACGACAAATTTGCTCGCATTGTGTTCTAAGTTAATTTGGGGGTATTAAAAGTTAAAAATAAGTAAAGCAGCTGGGCTATAGCTATTTCACTCCTTTAGCTAGTGCAAAAGGTTAATCGGCGGCTGGGTGCGAACCAGCATCTTCAGTAGACCGGGCTGATGTGTTAGCTATTACACCACGCCGCCTACTGCACAGCCTTAGGAATTAAATAGCTATATGCTTTACAATTAGAATACCTCAATTCACTCCAATATCCATCTGGTTGACAGAGTAAGAAATCAGAACCTTTAGGAAAAAAGGTAAAAGTGTAGCCACTGGCACGCATTGATCCCAAGCAAGGGTGTGCGCCAAAATTTTTTCATGGCGCGCCAAACGCCAATTTTTCAAATTTTTAGAACACGCCAAACACCATAACGCCAACCCACATCCCAAGACCTACTGGCAGGTATTGCTAGGCGCTCACACCGTACAAGTTCTCTACCGACTGAGCTATAGGGGCTGCTTTCATCCTTCCTTTTAATGATCCTGAACCCCCGCATAATAAGCTTTAAATGCAAGTCCCCTTCACAGTTAGTGCCAATTAAAATATTAACGAACCAGTTAACAAGTAAGACTGTGGACATTGAAGCAACAATAAATGCCCAACATTGAACGTAATAGGATTCATCATAGAAGTCGATGAGAACAAAGGAACGTGAGTTTTAACAGAAATAGGTGGAGGTAGTGAAGGCATTGAACATTTAATTTCTTTGAATAATAAAGTAGTTGTCTCCCTACAGCTAAAATACCTCTACATTTAGGCAGTTCTTCCTCCCAATAACCGTCTAAACCGCATTTAAAAGTAGCAGTCCCAATTAATTCATGTGTCGGATTACAACTACAATGTGCAGATCCCCCAGGTCTATAACTGCTTACTTGACAGTGTAATTGAGGATGATGGAGAATAAGCGGGGGGCATTGAATGTCTTAAAAATAATGCATCTTTTTTGTTCCAGATAATTATTTGGAAGGGAACTGACGAGTGCATGTTGGAGCTAACTGAGACCAATGGCCGCCTTCCAAACAAATCTTAAATTCATTTTTAAACTATTCTCGGACCTCACTTGGAGATATACCTAGATCAATTTTATGTAAATTTTGGTTGCTATTGAATGACAGGAACCGGTTAAATAATCCCTCTAGTATTTACTCCCTCCACCCTATTTTACGTACAATTCTTAACCCAAGGATATATTCCCAAGTGAAGTATTTATCGTACCAGAGGGCGTTGATTGAGAATTTGATATCCCGAAGAACAAGAAAACTGTGCAACGGTGCCCAAAAATAGATGCGATTTGTTTGTGAGATGAGGGCCAGCAGTTGACGAGTAATGAATATTTAATGTTGGGGAACTATTAGCTATAGGTGCGCAATACTCATCTAAAAGAAGTTTGAATAAGTTCTTTTTGAAGATTTTAGATGGATACCTCTAATTTGGAGGTGTAAACTATTACGTCTATTATTTGGAAGAATACAATGAAATGGGCCACTATCTTCAGGCTGCGCAATTAAAATAGTCAACTAAAAATATAAATTAGATAAGCTTTTATGGTTACTAGAGTTCGACACTGGGCCGGGACCCGGTAGCCCGGAAACCTGAATTTTTGATAATTCGATTTTTCCGGGGTTTTGGACTCCGGAGAACCCAGCAATTTAAAATGTCGAACTCAATAGACACTATAATTAGTGTTTCACCGGAACCGAAATTTTGACCGGAACCGGATCCAATTTGAGTTCCGGATCCCGGAACCGGAACTTTTTCTTAGGTCCGGCCCGGAACCAGAACCAGAAAACGCTGGAACTTTCCGGAACCGGAATTTTCGGTGAAACACTAATAAATATGTACTTGGAGGACACTGAAATTTACAAATCTGTGCTGATTTACTTCTTTTATCCATTCCTGAAGAAAACAAAATATTAATTTAGAATATCTATCCATACTTTTGGATAACTTCGATAACTTGAGAAACTTTCCCATCGTGGTTTTCCACTGTCCACTTGATAAAAACAGAAAAGATGGATCGTAGAAGAGCTTATTTATAAGGAGATTATATAAGCAGTTAATAATACCGACTGACTAGAAGAACACCGGTTGGTGAGATACTCCATTGACCAGAAACCTTAAAAGTGGATTCTATTTTAAATAGAGACAGACCTCACTTATACATAGATACACCCGTAGGGGAGGTAAATTGTGCCTTATAACGAGAGTATCTTAAATAAGGGTTATGTCTAGATCCACCAATGTGTTGTGTCTAGAGTTACTGAAGCAGACAAGGACACAAACAGAAGTTTATCAAGAGAACAAAGTTGATGAGGCCGTTGGAGAGAATCGTTGGGGACAACAACCAACTCAATGATCAACATACTTTTATCTAGCATTTGTCTCTAATAACGGGTGTATCTAGTTTAGGGTGTATCTTATAATGAGGTCCATCTTTATTTTAAAAACCAATTCAAGTCTTAACCTGAAAGTCGATTGGCGGCGGCTGTTGATCGTTAGCCTTAGTTCTATCTAATCTTTGACAATAAGGAGGTGGAGGGAGCCATTCCCCATTACGGCAAACACTCTTAAACATATCAGATTTTAAATTAAAAATTGTTTTTTACAAGGCTAGGTCCTCGCAACAAATCCATTGAATAATTTGCACAAGAAAAAAATAGTTTGGACCCATTAGGGAAATTTTGATTGAAAAGAACAAATTGACGACTCTGCTCGTGAAAGACATTTAAACGTGCAACGTCTCGAGGGAAATTCAAAGAGCCTCGAGGAGGGGTGAATTTGAATTGGCAATTAGTTGATAAATTAACTGAAAAAAGGGGTAAATTTTGGGATTTTTAATAGACCATTGGGGCATTCAATTCGATTGTAGACTTGCCATTTGCCTTGTTTACATTTCCATAATTCAAAATGGTCTAAACGTAGTTGGTTGAGAGGGTTTGTACATTTTACCTTTAAAATTAAAATATTTCTGATTAGTCTGGCCTCTCTATTTTACGTACACCCTCGATTTTAGGTATGATTCTTTAAATTTGGTCGGCTATAAAGAGAAGAGAGAGAGATGAGAGCTGTCTATCAGAGGTGCGTAGGAATTCCGATTTCCGAAAATTTAGGCTGATTTCCGATTTCCGACAGTTCCGATTTTCTTGGATGGATTCTGCGATTTTCTTGGATGGATTCGGCCCCTTAATTTTATATACACCTTTTCCAACCCCAAGGGTGCACGTAGAATAGAGGGCAGACTGTATCCAACTAATTTTACAAACCAATAGGGAAGTACTGGCAGGGAATCTAATACCAGACTTGTTCAAAACATTCCCAAATTGTTTTATTTGTTGATCATTTCTCGCAATAGAATAATTAAAATTAAAGTGCAATTCCTTTCCCTTTGGAAGGTTTAAAGCAAAACATTCATCCATATTTTTATTCCCTTTTAATGATTTATTCTCAATTTTTGAACGTTCATGTTCTTCTACACAGGGTAATAGAAGAGCCGTCCATTCGCCGTTAATGCACTAAAAGTGGACTTTTTATTCGAATTTCATTATAAGATACACCCAAAAATTAACCTCTATTCATAATCGTTTTCATAAAAGTTAGCTGGTCATTAAGTGGGGAGAACTGAGAATATTGTTATACATACATATATCTGGGTCTAATATAAAATGAGTCATTAGCGAGCAGTATTGGTCGGCACCTGGGGCAGTATTCTAAAACGAGGTAGAAGTACCTGGTAAATTTACCAGGTTCTCTTACTCGTGTACTAGAAACCGAGTTGAGAGTTGCCACTTATTCCAAAAAAATCGACCCAGAACTCGATGATTACCCGCAGCTGCAGGACCCTCAACCCTCTTTTTGGAATATCACCCCTAGGCTGACCATCGCAACCGACCATCATTATTCATGCCCATTTCCAATTTCTTCCTGTATATATTTACTCTTATGATAAGCACGATATTCTAGTCTTTGTTACAATTTTTGGGTGTATCTACGAGGTCTAAAACATATAAAAACTTTGCCTGTATAGCCGCCGCTTCATTATATTCCATCAACGATTTGTTTACTTCACACAAATAACGAATAATCGTTCCTTCTGGATATGAGGGCAAAAAATGTTCCAGATTTTCATTTGCTAATTGTATAGAGGCTAAAGTAGTTCCATGATATGGGGCTGGACAAGAATTGGAATTTAAAGGGGAGACTAGAAAATTAATTTTAGTTCATTAAAGTCAATTAACTTTCCAACCAAAATTTTCCACAACAAAACAATTTTTGGTCAAAAATATTTCTAAATTATTCGAATCCTTAAATATCCGCCCAAATTGGCATTTTATTTTTTCTGGGAGTTGTTTAGGACAAATCAACTTTGCTGTGTTTCCGTGTTGTAATGATGTTGAGTTTAAGGAGCACGATTCTTTTTTAGAAAAAATTTTTAAAGGAATTTAAGAAGGATTTTAAGAAACTTGGAACACAATGCCCCAATTGTTGAAGCAATCTTCCTCTAAAACACTCGCTCAATTCCTCCCCGACAACAGTAAATCCGCGGAGGCATTGAATACGCACTTTGTGTCCGTGAGGCATTTTTTCGTAATATTCAAAAACTCCATTTGTGTTTACTGAAAGGCGCAAAAATATTGCGTTTAGACGCGAAGGAAGTAGACAACTTTCTAAAAGGAGTGATTAATTTGTAAGGATGTAATTGTGTCGGTTAGGCTGCCAAAAGTTTTTTTATTATGAAAATAAGGCTCAAAATGGTCAGATTTTTATGGTATTGTGTTGTTAGTGGTGTCACTACCCTCTGACATAACATTATAATAGCTGGGATGTCTCTGATTGAAAAAAAGTCGGGTTGAAGTTCTCAGAATTTTCCTCGGATCGGGGTTTAGAGTCGAAAAAACCTGGATCTCGTGTTTCGGGACATTCCTGGTGAACAAGTTTATCCCTTAATAGTGTAACGCATATAGCTATTTAATTCCCAAGGCTATAAAGTAGGTGGCATCGTATAATGGATAACACGTCAGTCCGGTCACTGAAGATGCTGGTTCGCTCCCAGCCGCCGAATAACCTTTTGCGCTAGCTGAAGGAGAGAATAACTATAGCCCAGCTGCTTTACTATATCTACTACCTAATTAAGCATTTTTGTCCCTTATTTATAATAAAAACAAAATTTTTTTGGCAGACCTAAACTCTAACAAATCTAAAGTTTACTTGGTTTGCATTCAATTAATTTAGGTGTCCACTGCCCATTAACACAATGACTAATTTGCTCCAAAGGAGTACTCGATTTTAATTCATTAAACAATTCAAACCCTGCCTTACAGACTAAAAAACAATTTAAAAATTGTTTTTAGGTAACAAAACGCACCAACAATTATTTCTTTGCTTTCTTTAATTATCAACTTCCACCCATTCTTTTTCAATTTTTCTTCTAAAGGAAGTTGACATTTTTCAGTTTTTTCATCTTCGGCAAGAGTTAAATTAAAAGAACGTTTAACTCTACTCCACAAAATTTGCCCTTCAATGGTTGGATGTCTTTGGAAAACACATTTTGGTTTTATATCTGGACGCCACTTTAAAAAACGAAAAAAAACTTTTCCTTTTGGTTTTGAAAATTTGGGGTTACCTTTCCATATTGACAAGTTGCCTTTGGAGGACCTACAAAAATTAGGTAATACAGGTTAAGTAATACAAAGTATAGGCATTGCTTAGGTCCCTCCTTCTCCTCGATCAGCGGCATCCTCCCACTCCCCATCAGGGATGGGTCGGGTTGAGAAAAGTCGGGTCGGGTTTCCTAAATTTTCTTCGGATCGGGTTTCGGGTCGAAAAAAAGTCCGGGTTTCGGGTAACCCGACCCATCCCTGCTCCCCATGCCGTTACAAAATTGAAATGTATATAGTGGGAGTATACGGTAACAAGATTGACTGTACATATTTAAGTTTGGTGGTGTTTTTCTTCAATTTCTGTCTGTTCTTAACTCTGTTTATTTAGACACTCCCCGTTCGTTATCTACATATTTTGTTTCCCAAAAATTAATCTTGAATAATTTAAATAACCAATTAAAAGGTTTCCTTTTTCACATTGAAACGAAATTGAACGGCCTTCTGGAACGCTGAATAAAAAATCGAAAA
This sequence comes from Meloidogyne incognita, assembly GCA_036172945.1. Classification (NCBI taxonomy): domain Eukaryota; kingdom Metazoa; phylum Nematoda; class Chromadorea; order Rhabditida; family Meloidogynidae; genus Meloidogyne; species Meloidogyne incognita. Next base: position 5,951,481 of record JARQAC010000004.1, read on the forward strand.
TTTGGAAAATTAAAAGAATTACCGATTAATATAATCAGAATAATCATAAGCTAAAAAGTCTTTTTTTTAATTTCAGCAACTTAATTAACTAACCACCCATCTGCCCCTCAAGAAAAATTCGTCCACCCTCCAAATTGTCAAAAACTTTTGTTGGGTGGTCACAAGACACTGAATTTTTGATATAAAAATTGAAATTAAATTTATTTACTTGCAAGACATCGAAATGGCGGGCCATCTCTAATCCACCTAAAAACAAGAATAAGGCTTAAACAGGGACACGCGCACATTGTCGCGCGGCCACATTGTCGCAGAGCCATAACTTGCTAAAAAATTTCTGGCCCTTATCAATTTTGGTACCAATCTCTTTAGCTCGATGAGAGGAATCGTTTAATACTAAATTTGGAAAGATTCGGAAATCTTACAGCAAGCTATGGCTCGGCGACAATGTGGCCGCGCGACAAAGTGGGCCGTACCCGCTTAAACACAGTATAAACATAGTGCCCCCCCCCCCCAAAGAAGCTTGTCCCCCTATGTATTGTTTTTTAATCGACTCGATCAATGTTGTTTTCTCAAACTAATTTTGGTGCCACTAGACTTATAAGGGAACATTGTTCACTTTATACTTAAAGGAAAAAAGAAGATGTAACTCTAAACTCTATCAGGCCAACTTTAATCAGTCCTAACACAACCTAAAGCGATTTTGTAAAAAAGGTCACTTCGAATAGAATGTCGGGAAGTCTCTATCGAATGTCACCAAGATCAATACCCTATTTTTGTACAAAGTAAACGATATTCCCTTGTTAACCCAACAAGCTATCTTTCGAATACAGGGTGACCCAAAAGTAATGGGACACGTTATTTTTGCCATAACTTTATTCAAATTTAAGATAATGAGATAAAATAAAGATTAAATAATAGAGAATTAAATAAAGAATAAATATAATCAAGAGGTCACCCTGTATAATTCATTTAAATTTAAAATCCCTAGCCAACTATAGTATAGCCAAATTAAATTTTATTACTTTCCATAAAGACATTTAATTAAATTATTGGGCGAAGAAGGTCGAAATCCATGCAAACAATGATATTTTGCAACTTAATTTTTGGTAAAACAAATTTTTATTCAACCAAAAACACCTGCACCATGTGTTGATTTTGTAAAAACTAGTTGGGAATTGGGCATTTTTGCTGGCCATTTTTGGCAGCGAACTAATTTTTTGTTAAATTATTTTTTAATTTTAAAAAATACTTGGAGTGCATTGAGGTACATGTGACCAAGTTCCATTAAGACAATTAACCATTGGTCGATTTTTTGTGTCGTGTTTTGGATCGCAGAGGATTTGGACCGAAAAATGTTTTTTTTAAATTTATAGACAATTGATCTATAAGAGGTGGTAATCGTTATTTCTCGGTAATATGGAGAAATTACTTGTTTTCCATATGATTGACTATACCGCATCACTTAGGTATAAAGCTATAGTTGTAGGGGAAGGGTAAAAATTTAGCCCCGGGCAGGCACTGCGACCTTCTGCCTGCAACCTCCTGCCAGTCATTGCTAGGCTTTTTTAAGCCCTTTAATTTAAACCCTCGCCTAGTAAGCGTTTTAAATGATAGCAATTTTCAAAAAAGTACCTTCCTTATAATAAGACAAACCCCTTAATTTATACCTTTTTTCCATGTAGAATTAATTCCCCCTCAGAAAACTGACCCAAGCGACCATTTCTAATTTTTGGAACCTTGCAATTTGCTTTTAATTGTAAAATAAAAGATTAAAAATCATTTGCGAATTACCCAAACATTTGGGAACGTTCGAACTCCATTTCCCATTTTCTTCACATTTGGCAAAAGGAGCGCCAATATGGCTCATCTAAAACTTGAGGTTTATATGTCGGAGAATATCCAAACCCCTTCAAAGCATCGAAAAACAACAATAGATCCATAACTAGTATCATCTCCCTCAACATATCCATTCCAAATTATTGGCAATGGAGGGCATTTGATCTCTTCACAATAAGGATTCTGTCCGGCCCATACCCCCTCCGCCAAACAAATTCTTTGAACCTTAAGGGATGTCGGAATATTTTTTTCTAAAAATTACTCAAATAACTAGCCTGCCCAACAAGTCTATAACCATCATTGCAGGAATAGGTAACTACAGATTGAAAGCTTAGAGAAGAACCAATGACAGCACCATGTAGAGGATCGGTAGGCCGTGGACATTCAATAGCTAAATTTAAAGGGGGCTAACAATCTATATTTAAAATTTTTTTTTGCTGAATGAGGCATACATACTAGAATTTTGTCCCAAAACAAATTCAAGTCCCTTTACTCAGACCTGCCCACCACTAGTTATTCGAGGTACAACCGATCGGGCTAAGTGTGTCAAACTATAAGATTGAATTTACAATCTCTTCAGCCCCTAGGATGTATCTTATAATGACGTTCGACTATAGTAAGGGTAAATTAAAACTTTCCTTACGTTTGCATAATGGTTGTTCTCCTAAAAATAAATCTTTTTATTCACTAAATACTGTATAAATCACCACTCCATTCCCCAACACTTGTACACATTCTCTGTGCCGATCCAATTAAATTAAATCCAGGAGCACAGGAAAACTCGATTGTATGTGGAAATTGAAGATTATCACCCGAACGGAATCCATTTAAAGGAATTCCAGGATCTTGACATTCTTGGGCTGAAAAATTAATTTTAATGAGGGTATTTCCCCAAAAGAATGAGAACCTTTGCATACAATTTTTGGTTCTTCCCAAAAAGCAATTCCTTTATTATTTAATGAACATTTAATTTTATTTTTTGATTGGCTTGTATCCCTTGGAAAAATTAAAAAAGTTTTTTTATCATATATTAGAGACCGGACCAAGACGACATCTCAAACAAAAAAACTCGGCTATCGAATAGGGTTTTCGGATCCGGATCAGGAGATAGTCTTGTAGTTTTTGGAGATAGTCTCTTACGCCCGCCCCTGATTCGGATATCCTGAAATTTTCGGTTCGGATCCGGATATCCGAAGAGTTCCAACTATCTGCCAACCTTACAATCGAGATAAACTCTTAGTCCTGTCTCTATCATGTTATCTACCTATATCCAGAAATACAACTATAATGAGCTTCCGAATCCAATTCATTTTCTTCGTTAATAGAGGAGGTAGGAGAAAGTTTGTAAATTGAATAGGGAATTTCTGGTGGAGGGCCACACTTTACTAAAATTTATTTTAAAAAATTTTTTCAAATTGTTTATACAAAGGGGCCGACAAATAGGTCGAGAACCTGACCATTCTTTATTTCCTTGGCATCTACGCTGTGAAGGGCCAATTAAAATATAACCCTAAAAAGCATGTTATAAGAAGAAATTCTTTTAGGAAAAACCAAATCGCATCCATATTCGGCTATCGAATTAAAAAGGAATCCTGTAGGTGTTTGAATATATCCATTTGGAAGATCAACAAGTGGGTGGCAATTAATTGCTATAAATTTGAATATAATGAGGGACCTCATAAATTGGGGCTGAAAGGATTTAGATCATAAATAGGGCTGTGAGCCAAACGTCAATTTTTCAAAAACCAAAAACCTCATGATGTTCAGCCCTATTTAAGATACACCTATAATTAGGTGTATCTTAAATAGAAGTATCGCTTAGGTATTTCCCAGAGGTGAATCGGAGTTCCAATTTCCGACAGTTCCGATTTTCAAAAGTTCCGATTTCCGGTCCGATTCACCTCTGGTAGCTCCTCTCATCTAGAGGTCAATCTAATATTTTAAAATGTTTCCTAAATTGAGTTGTACCTACAAAACAAGTCCTACTCTAACAAAAAATTTTTTAACATACAAACATTTTGAAATACAGCTAAGTCCACATTCGCCGTCACAAAGGCAAAGTTTATTCCCTCTTCGGCATTGTTCTTGATGGCTACAGGGTTTTCTACAAAATGAGGGTCTCGGAAATGTAGTTACGGGGCAATTAATATTATCAGATTCTAATTCATGTGATCTATCAGCATCCCCAAATGACAAGTTTATTGACTTTAGAATCGTTAATAAAAAATAGAAATAGGTGGGCATTTTGGGAATAAGCTAGAAAATATTTAAAAATTTCTTTAATTAATCCAAAAGGACCTCCAAAATCACAAAGAAATTTAATGAATTAAAAATTACAGCCAAATTTACTAGCCAACATTTGAAAAATAAATAAAGCTTTGTTTTCCATCTAATCTTTTATTCATTGTATATAAGCAAAAATGCCCTAAATTTGTCGGGTAAAGTGAACATCAGTCGCTATTTGTGTTGGATGGCAAGTCTCTGTTTATTTCCCTTGAGAATTTGTTCATTTTATTCTATTACCCCCTAATCTTCCCATAAAGTTGGATATTGAATTTTATTTGTTTTTCAAAACATTACAAATTGAGAAATAAATAAAAAAAAATTATTTACTAGTTTCATTAATAAAACATTTTTCAATTTTAATATTTTTTTTTACAAATTTAAAGTTATTGTTGTGTTTATTTGAGCAAATAATTGTTTAAAAAATGCAATGTTTAGACAAATGTTTTTATTATATTCTTATTTTCTTTAATTTCTTGTAATTTTATGGTGTTGCGCTTGTTTGTTTTTGCTTAAATATTTTCATTATTTTCTCTAAAACATTCACAAACTAAACATACCCTTCTATGAACAAAATGTTCGGGATGTTCAAATTGTTGGTGTGGATATTGTTGTATTCCTCCCTCTCTTGTTGGTCTCATCATTGTTGTGACTAGAAAAACAAACAAAACATCAAAACAAATAATTGTTTTCAGGGCTGTGCGCCAAAATTTTCGCGTGGCGCACCAAACGCCAAACCCCATTTTTCAAATAATTAAATCACGCCAAACTCCAAATGCCATGGCGCACAGTCCTGATTGCTTCCCTTATTTATTTACCATTTACAGCATCTCCCCCAACATCCTGTAATGGAGTAATAACAAATTCAGTCCCATCCCCCCATCCATGTCCATAAGCAGTCAAAGGATATGCTGCCTCCCCATGTTTAAAAATATCCAATCCACGTATTTCTACTTCTCTTGGGACCCTCATTTTTCCAAATGCTTTTAAAATTAGAAAAGCTGGAGTTAATACAAGTGCTGACCAAACAATTATTGCTACAGCACAAACACTTTGCCAACAAAGTTGCCAGAGTGCTTCATCAAATTTAACTTTTTCGGAGTCAATTAAAGAGAAAAGAAGCCCTTTTTCAGTAACCAAACAAGCACTAATTAACCCCCACAGTCCACCCCCAAAATGAACAGCAAAAGCATCGAGAGGGTCATCTATTCGCATAATTAAACAAAGCTCTGAAAATGCTAAATAGGCCATTCCGGCAATGGATCCGGTTATTGCTGATGTCCAAACAGGCCTAAAAACGAAATAATATGTTTTGTTAACCAAACAAACATTTTATCACAACCAGCACAGGCGCTAACCATTCCTGAATAATGAGGGAATAATTAATTGTTCAAATTTTATTCTGATTTCATATGCGTGGTTTTATATTCTGGTTTTGTTTTTCTTGTTTTATTTTGGTATGTTTTATCTAAACAGAAAAAAATGTTTTGATTTTATTCTGATTTTGTGTGCTTGTTTAAATATTATGATTTTGTTTTATTTAATGTTGGACTCTGGTTTTTTTCTTGTTTTATTCTGTTTTTGTTGTTTTCATCAAAACAACAAAATAAGAATTTATTAAAAACATACCAGTTAAACACGCATTAATTGTCAACAAAATTGTCCACTTTCCTTTTCTGATAAAATGAACAAACAAATAAGACAAAGCAGCAAAAGCCCCACACAAAATAGTATTAACCATAACTTTGGCTACTATTTGTCCAACACCTTTAGTTGAAATTTCTCCTGTTGATCCTCCATTGAAAGCAAGAAATCCAAACATTAGAATAAATCCTCCAAGAGAGGCAAACTTGAAGGGGGGAGGAAAGGGGAAAATATAGAAAAGGAGAGAACAATAACTTACAGGTACTGAATGCCCCTTAATTTCTGCAATTTTTGGTAATTTTCCTTCTGTCCCGACATTCCTCAGAGGTGTAATTCGTTGTTGTTTTCCTTTTTTAACTTTATTTTTCTGCCTAGCTTCTTTCTCAGGAAAACGTCCAATTCTTGGGCCGATAAGCAATGCTGCTATTAAAGAAATTGTTCCACCACAGAGATGCACCTAGTAAAGTGTATTTAATTGCCCCGTAATTTATTGTTTTTTGTTCTGATTTATTATTCTGATTAGTTTTTATGTTATTCTGTTTTTGTTGTTCATATTCGATCTCTAACAACTTTGTTTTGTTTTAATTCTGATTTATATTAATGTCTGTTTTGTTCGTTTTTATTCTGATTTCTATTTGTTTTGTTTTATGTTTTGTTTTTATTCTGATTTATATATTGTTACCATTCCAGACCCAGCAAAATCAACATAAGTTGTTCTGAATGTTGTTGTTGTGTTTGTAATTGTTGTAATGTTTGTTTCACTACTATTGTTGTTTAAGGTGTTATTTTCGAATAAATGTTGTTCAAGTCCAAGGCTTGGGTCAAACCCTCTAGCCATCCAACCATTTGGAGTCCATCCCCAATGTGTCAGTATAGGGTAACAAAATGCTAGATTTTCTTTTTTTTAATTAAATTTAAATTAATTTACAAGTAATTAAAAGTGAATAGGTTAAAAAACAAGCAAATTCTGCCCTTTCCGCGACCGCTCCAGAAATTATTGTCTTAAAAATAATTTTTTGGAATTTTGGGAAAATTTTTTTAAAGGTTTACAGCAGCTGTAGCAGCAAAAACAAATTGAAAAAAGAATTTTGCATAATTTTGTAGACCAATAACAAAGAATTGACTAAAACCGAAAAAATGGTCAAGAAAATTGTTTGAATTAGGTCCGTAAGCCAAAGCCCATCCAATTGCCCAATAACCAAGAATTCCGAGAACTTTAGAAAGTATTTTTAAATTTTAAAAATCATTTCAATGTAAACATACGTGAATCTAAAACATTTTTAATTAGAATATTTGTACAATTTTTACTTCTAACGGCTCCGGCTTCGAGAAAAGCGAATCCACATTGCATTACTTAAAGATTTTAGGAAAACTTTTATGCCAAGAAACTCCAATTTAAAATTCAGTTAGTCACAGAATGGAGGGAAGGGTTTGGGGGAGTAGAGCTTTCCTGGAAAGTTCCAGTCAAAGCTTTGGTTCCGATTCCGACCCGGTTTCGGCGAAGTTTTAGAAGGTGGTTGAGGCTATCTAAGCGACATCCTCTACTCATTAAGTAGAGAAGATTGGTAGAGATCCCCTGGAAGCTGCACGGGGAACATATCGAAATTTTAATTTTATTCGGGCCCGGTTCACACGTAGCCTTTAGATGGATGTGGAGAAGGAGAGTTGTCTAACACGGACAATATTTAGGCCCTGAGGGTGTATTCACAATAGAGGTGCGACTGTATTTATTTTTTAGTTTTCCTAAAATTTTTCCCTTTCACGTTTGTAAGTAGGGTTGCCGTTTTCGATTCGAGCTGCCGTTCGGTGTATTTTTTTCGAGCTGAAAAGCCTCTGGCTCACCCGATCTTTCGAGTTCGTTCGAGCGAGCTGGCAACCCTATTTCTAATTCATTTTTAATCTACCAGTATTTTCACTCACAAAATATTATAAGCGCCATAGCACAACTAAAAAAAGCATCGTTGTTGTCATTTGTATTTAATTTTAATTCGTCTAATATTCTTTTAAGTTCATTTATCTCTTCTGATAAATTTGCCGGATTTAAGGGTTCGGAAGTATTCATTTGGGAGAAATTGAATTTTTTTGGGGGAATTTTAAAAATTTTAAAACTAAAAATCTCTCATTTTCTAAATTAAAAACGATTAAAAAAAGAGAGGAAAGTGGAGTTGTGGTGAGTATTATGGGTACAACTCGGCGCGCGGCCATAACGGCACAAAGCCATAACTTGCTGGAAAATTTCTGGCCCTTCTCAATTTTAGAATCAATCTCTTTAGTTTCGATGAGAGGACTCGTTTGATACTAAATTTGTTAAAATCCGAATAACTTGAGGCAAGTTATAGCTTTGCGCCGTTATGGCCGCGCGCCGTTATGGGCGTCCCGAGTATTATTACTTATTTTTGTTATTTTTTCTTCAAAAATTTGTTAAAAAAAATTTTTTTTTCTAATTTAATCGGCCATTTTCATCTATTTTTTGTCCCTTTCCGCTCACATTACAAAAAAATCTATTAAATTTTTAATTGCTTTCGCTGTTGCCTGTGTTCTCCCTCCATCCTTTTCAAAGTTTAAAAATTCCGAACTGAAAGAATAATTTATGAGAGTGAATGAAGAGGGAGAGGGTCTGTGGGGGTATTATGAACTAAATGGGCGCCAAATTTTGTATAAATTTTTAGAAAGAATAAATTTTTTAAATTATTTTAGTTGAAAAAATAAATAAAATTTAGTAAAAATATAGTCAGACCTCTATTTTACGTACATCTTTAAGGATCAGAGGTTGATCGGAATTTCTATTTCCGACTTCCGATTTCCGAAAATTTAGGCTGATTTCCGATTTCCATGTTCCAACATTTGAGCCATTTCCGATTTCCGATAGTTCCGATTTCCGGCACCTTCGTCATTTCCGATCGACCTCTGTTAAGGATGAAATAATCAATTAAAATTAAGTGTTTCTGAGAGCTTACATAAAATAGAGGTTTTACTTTTAACAAATTTTTTGGATGATAATAGAACTAAGGACTATGTAGGATAATCAAATTTTGTTATTCATGATTTTAGATTTTCAAAATTAAAAAATTTAAAAAAATGCCCTATCACAATACTAAAAATATCTTAAATTTAATAATTCTTTCAAACAGAAAAATGCTTAGGTAGTTGGTGCAAAAGGCCTTAATAGAAACAAAAAAATATGAGAGAATTGAACGAATAAGAAACATTTAAAAAAATATTTTTATAAAATAAAATAACTGCTTTGAGAAGATAGAATTTCCCGAATTGAAATGATAAAAATGTTTTGTGTTTTGCGCACTCCACACACTATTTTCTATTTTTTTTTAAATTTCTCTAACTATTTGGAAAGTTTTAAGTTTTCCTTTCTCTTTTATTTTGTTTCGATTTTTCTCTCTCCAACAAGTTTTATGTACAATCCAATCTTTTTTAAAGTAAAACATTGAAGGGGCCATATTTTTAATAAAAAGACAGAAACGATTTTAGGTACAATTTGGAAATTAAATAAATATTCGGTAATTCCAAGGATTGCCCCCCCCCATTTTTTTCCTTCCTTAAGAATGACATAATGGTCAATTTTTCTTCCTTCCTCAATTTCACTCTAGTTCCCTGTGGCAAATTCAAATCAGACATTCCTCTCAAAATAAGAGGCATTAACAAAGAAAGGATTAATCTATGAATCGATTAACATTGGTATATAACATTAGAATGTTTTGAAAACATCACATTCTTAGTTAAAATTAAATATGGAACAACTGAAAAATTTTAAATCTTCGCATCTTCATGAAAAACTACGATTAAGCGACAACGATTTCGATGCATGGCTTGAAGAACTTGGACTTCTTCATGGGAAACGTACATGCGGTAAATGTGGAGGTACATGCGGTAAATGTGGAGGTACATGCGGTAAATGTGGAGGTACATGCGGTAAATGTGGAGAATCCTTTCTTTGTTAATGCCTCTTATTTTGAGAGGAATGTCTGATTTGAATTTGCCACAGGGAACTAGAGTGAAATTGAGGAAGGAAGAAAAATTGACCATTATGTCATTCTTAAGGAAGGAAAAAAATGGGGGGGGGGGGGGGGACAATCCTTGGAATTACCAAATATTCTTGGAGGATTTATAATTTAAAAATTAATTTAAGGTCCAAAATCCAAGTAAAAACAAAATCCAAGTAAAAAATCCATACTTGTTTCAGGTCGGTTTTTGGTCACTTTGGTATTTCAACAGCTTTTGGGGGTTTGGTATTACAAGCTTTTGGTATTATAAAACGCTCCGCCTTTGGCGCTGGTTAATTTTTCGATCCTGTTTACCTTAAAAACAAAATCCAAGTAAAGAATCCATACTTGTTTCAGGTCGGTCAACTAATTAGAAACAACTCACTCCGCTTGTTCAATAATTTTGGTTTCGAATGTTTTTAGAAAAATAGTTTAAAAAACCCGATTTTTTATCACTGCGACAAAGTGGGCGAAAAGGAAACCGCGACAAAGTGTCCTATCCCAACTTGAAAACGAAATAGTAAGGGAATTATAGAAAGAGAGAGATACCGTGACCCTATACGCAAATAAGGGCGGAATCGTTTTTTTCCTTCATTTTTTCCTTCCTTATTTTTCCTTAATTTTAGCATAATGGTAAGACTTTTTTCCTTTGTTCATTTTCATTGAATTTCCCTGTGGCATATTCAAATGAGAGGACAGACAAAAACACACACACGGACAGACAAAACACGAGTGTTTGGCTGTCCGTGTTCGTCCGTGTTTTGTCTGTCTGTGTTCGTCCGAGTTTTGTCTGTCTGTGTTCGTTCCGTCCAAGTTTTATCTGTCTGTGTTCGTTCCGTCCAAGTTTTATCTGTCTGTGTTCGTCCGAGTTTTGTCTGTCTGTGTTCGTTCCGTTCAAGTTTCATCTGTCTGTGTTCGTCCGAGTTTTGTTTATCCGAGTCCGTCCGTGTTTGTCTATCTGAGTTCGTCCGTCTGTCCGAGTCTGTCTGTGTCGTCTGTCCAAGTCTGCCCGTGTGTGTGTTTTTGTCTGCCCTCTCATTTGAATATGCCACAGGTGAAAAGAGTGGAATTGAACGAGGAAGAAAAGACTGACCATTTTTTTAATTTTAAGGAAGGAAAAAATGAAGGAAAGAAACGATTCCGCCCTTATTTGCGTAAAGGGCCGATACCGTCTTCTTATTCAAATTTAAAATGGCTTCCCTTTTTTACCTGATGTTTTCGATTATCTCTGTCTCATTCCTAAGATTTTTACATTCTTTCACTTGATTTTTTAAATTAATTTGTTTTTTCAGATACTGAACTTGTATTAAATTTTACGGGATCACCCCTAAATATCGACACCCAAAATATCGCACCCTAAATATCGACACCCAGAATATCGAATGACCCAAAATATCGCACCCAAAATGACGAATTACCCAAAATATCGAAATTTTTTAATTTCATAATTATGTATTCCAATGATCGGAAATGATGTTCCAACATCGAGGAATTGTGTTTTCGATCGAACTGACCATAGCGACCGATCAAGATTCTCCTTGGGGATCGATCACCCTTCTTTGATTGGACATATTGATCATGATTGATGTTTGTTCCATTGTTGGAACAATTTTCCTTTGTTAAAAAGACTTGCCCGTCCTTGGAATACATAATTATGAAGTTTAAAAATTTTCGATATTTTGGGTAATTCGTCATTTTGGGTGTCGATATTTAGGGTGTCGATATTCTGGGGTGGAGTCAATTTTACTTTGATTCTTCAATTTCTTTAATTATGTTCAGAAGTTGGATTTGAATTATGGCGATGCTTTTCTAACCTGTATGAATAATGGATGATCCAACAAGGTTTTTAGTTTAAATTTGGATTTTAGTTGTCCAAAAGTTAAAACTTCCTTAGCTGGATTTTATTGGAAGTCTTTCATTTCTCTAATGGGTTTGGTATACATGACCAAAACGGTCCACGTCCAAAAAGTCACAAACCCCAGACTTAAGTGATAGAATGATCAATTAAGTGAACAACCGTGAATGTTTAACTTTGATCCTGCTTGGCAAGGATGGGAAAAGGGGAGGAGAATGAAAAAAAGCTCATACTCAAAAGTGTTTCGCCGGAATTTCCGGTTCCGGTAGGCTTGAAGTTGCGGGATTTTTTGGTGCCGGTCTTTCAGTTCCGGTTCCGGCCAAATTTTCGGTTCCGGCAAAACACTAATACTCACCAGGCATCGCCTCGATTCAAAAAAAAGAAAAAAACAGCAAACAAAGCATTTAAATATACACACAATTAAACAATCATACATAACATATCTATTATTATCACACAATATTAACACAAATCTATTTATTTATTTAATTACAAACTTCATTCTCACAGAATAGAAAGACTACTTTCTTTGTTTCTTTTGTTTACTGGCGGACGCATCTTTGATTTTTTACTTGAAAAATAATAAAAAAATTTTTAAATTTAAAAGTTTTGCACTGTTAAAAATTTGACAATTTTTTCGGACAAATTTTGCGGATTTTTCCCTTTTTTTGACTATAATATCCCATTTATGTGATATCCAAACCTTGACTTCAAAAAAAATAAAATGTTAGGATGGACATTACCGAAAAAAAATTCCGACGCAACGAAATTTCGTCCATCCCTGATTCAGATGAGATAACCATCTCAAACCAAAGCCAAAATCCGCAAAACTTGTCCGCAAAAATTTCATATTTTCCTTTAAAAATGCAGAAAAATTCCTTAAAATTTTACTTGATTGTTGACTTGATTGCTGATTTCTCTCTGTCACTATCAGTAAGAAGCGAAGGTGGCAACCTATTTTTGAAAAGAAAAAATTTTTTTCTTTAAAATTAAAAATATTTTTACGAAGAATATTTTGTAAGCGGAAAATCAATTTTGCTGCTGCCGTCCATATCTGTTTTGCTAGCATTATTCTTGTTGTAAACATCTGCTGAAGGTTGTGTCTTCTGGGGTTTTGCTTTTGGTGGTTTATAATGATATGTTGAACCAGCAGCATTATATTTGATTGCCCTCTTAGGCTTTTGTTTCTTACGACAAAAGCATCGCCAAACAAAAAACAGAACAACGACTAGAACAAAACTAGAAAATTAAAAAAAAAGATTTTTGGAGTTACTTGAAACGAAGTTGAAATTTTGGTCATCAAGATTTGGGATTTTAGGAAACGTATACCATGGATGGTAGAGATGTCCAAGACCGAAAATTTTTCAGGATTCAAGACTCGGTACCAAGAATACACCCCAAGACCGAGAAAAACCCAAGAAGTCTTGATCAAGACTCAAGAACAAGAGTCTTGGACATCTCTAATGGATGGGGCGTCCAAATTATTAAAATCGAAAGATGGAAGAGAACCCATCCCTAAACTGTCCCTATATATTCATTGGTGCCTTTGACCTTTGATTGGGAGAATTTTGAGAAAGGTATGACCAACTAGCCGAACCAAAACTTTTTTGTGGCGCCCACAATCCCTCTTGATGACCAAAACTTCCAGCCACTTATTAATCAAAACAAACTCACACAGCCATAATAGCCATAGATGCCTTGCCCATATCCGAGGAAACAAATTCTTCCAAAAAACTTTCAATACCATCTCCATTTCCCGTTGTCATCTCAACTGTTGTGGTAGGCGGCTCTGTTGTTGTTGTTGTGGTTGAAGTAGTAAGGATTTGTTCTGTTGAAGTAACGTTTGTTTGATCAGGCATTATTTGAGGGGAAAAGATTTTGAAAAGAGGGCGGGCGCTTTTATAGTAAAAAAATTAGACAGCCTTTAGTTAATGCATAACAAACGCTCGCGTTTTTCCGCAGCAAAAACGCATTTTTATGTAAGCCACTTTCAATTTGCGGAAAAGATGCCGGCGTTTTTTCTCTCTCTATTTTTGGCGGAAAAAAAAATTTTTTTGGCGGAAAAAAAATACTATTTTAGGCGGAAAACGCTAGCTTTTTGAATTAAATCTGTATATAGACAATTTTGGCATAATGTATATTTATTTTATAGATAATATAAAAGACATAGAAAGGAACTTGACGGTTTTTGTCTTCGTTTTTCAAATTTTAGCTTGCATTATTTCTTACATTTTCCTTTAATTTTCTTGTTTTTTAGAGATTTAAAAAATTTTTTCAAAATAATATTACTGCTCTACCATTCTAAAGTGCCTATGGAATGATGAATATAACCACATGCTATTAGACATTGGATACGCATACGGATGGGTCGGGTAATCCGAAACAAGATTTTTTCAAATTGGACCCTCAATCTGAAACATGCCCTTCACGGAATTTTGACATTGGCTTTTTGTCTTTCCAAAATTTTCCACTGAGTCGCTAAGAAAGGAAAATAACTGACTTTCTGCCTATCCGAATTTTTAAACTCGACCCGTCCCTGATGTGTATAATGCAACAACTGAATATAATGAGAAGGGCATTCTTTTCCTCTATTACACAATCATGTTCAGGTCGATAGGATTAATTTCCAAACAGATTAATTATAAAAACGTTTGTGTTTGAAGGCCACATTTGATATACATTTTTTCCTAACTGCTTTTTTCAACCCGAATGTCAATTTAAAGTTTTTCCTCTGAAAATTAGCCTGTTAATTGGAGACTTATATGTCTCCTGCTGACCTTAAAAATCAATATAAATCAGCCAAAACTCGTTTTGGGTAACCCATAAGTAAAATTTCTGAATTAAATCTAAACGAGTACGTCCCACTTTGTCGCTGGCTAAATTTTTCGCTCTTGTTTACCTTTCAAAATCAAAAAGAAGTAAAAATCCCTACTTGTTTGTGGTCATTTAACTAATTAGAATTTACTCACTCCTCTTGTCCAATAATTTCAACTTTGGTTGTTTTTGAAAAAAAAACAAAAACCGATTTTTTAATCACTGCGGCAAAGTGGGCGAAAAATAAAACTGCGACAAAGTGTCCTCCCAACTTGAAAATGAAATAGTAAGGAAATTAGAGAAAGAGAGAACATCCATTCTTCTGGTTCAAATTTAAAATGGCTTCACTTTATACATTTAAGATTATCTCTGTTTTGATTAAGGATTTTTTACTTTTTTCACCTTATTTTCTAAATTAATTTGTTTTTTCAGATAAAAAACATTAGATTCTTCTATGATCTCCACTCAATTTCTTTAATTATTCATCAATTTTTTTAAATTATGTTTACAAGGAGGATCTGGATCATGGAATATTCTGCACTATTTTTTGGATAATGGATGATTTAACAAGGTTTAGTTTAAATTTGGTTATGGTTTCCAAAAGGTTAAAATGAACTTCGTACTCCCCCCCCCCCCTTACACCAGATAAGCTTGTTATCAACTTTGCTTTACGACTATAAGTATCCAGCTCTGCTTTTTAGACCCAATGTCAACGTTGTGGGTGTGGACCATCTCTTTTGTAATAGGTTCACCGTATTTGCATGATCTCTACGGGAATAGAGTAACTAGCTATCCCGAGTTCAGGTACTCACGCAATACTGGACCATTGGTTCTAAAAAGCAGAGCTGGATTTATTTTTATTTTTTATTTTTTATTTTTAAGCATTATTTTTCAGCAAAAATTTTACAAATTTTTGAAAAATTTGTAAAATGATTGAAATGGTATCCCGTTTTTAGTCCCGGCTGTAAATTTCAGACTTCCGCAATCGTCGCATCCGTACGTGCGTATCCGCAATTGTCGTACCGCCAACTTGCTACATAGTTTTAAAGGGAGCAGGCCACGGTACTTATTTAGTCGCCCCACCCCCAGTCAGTTTTGGTTGTGTGATTTCTTCAAGCATTTTTGTATTGTTTGTAATGGTCCTAGACCAGAAAAATTTTCTGTGGTATCAATTAATTTTTTTTTGGTTTTATATTTACAAATTATTTTTAACAATTTTTTACTTTAGGCAGAGATGTGAAAAATCCTTACTGTAATTGTGCAACTTCCATTGCTGTCTGTGTTGCTCCTGATGCTATTTTTGCAAGTTTACTTTTATATTTTTGTGAAAATTGTTTATTGTAGTGCAAATTTGATATATTTTTTGGTACCACTCTGTAGAGACCCCCTACTTCCAAGTGCAAAAATATTTATATACAATAAAAATGTATGCCTTCGAATTGGTTTCGAGGGAACAGGCTCCGAGTCGAAATATATGTCATTCTGGTTATTGTAACGGGGTATTTGGCTGGTATTTGTAACAAACTCGTCAAGCTCATTGTCAGAATTAATACCAAAATCGCCGTGATTCGATGATTCTGAACAAAATTG
>JARQAC010000004.1:5972500-6122500 GCA_036172945.1 Meloidogyne incognita
TTAATAGTAGTGAATTATTGAACAATTTGTGAAAAATTTTGTCATGACCCCTTCACACAGTAACATTAAATGTGATTTTTAAGACCAGAATTTGCTAAACGGATTATGAAGCTCAAGATATAACTCCTCCTTGACACAGTAATTTTATCTATTATGTGTATTTTATTTGTATTATATGTACGTATATTGAAATTGTTTTATTTTTTGTGTATTTTATTATTATATGTGTATTGAAATTATTTTACTTTTTATGTGTATTGTTATATATGATTGAAATTTTATGGCCCTTCGTGCGTAAAATCCAAAGTTACGCAATCCATAGTAGACGTTATGATATTCTTACTAAGAAAATCACACGACTGACATCTAAAATACAAAAATATTTTTAATTTGGATTTTAATCTTACCTCAAGGTTCTATCCAGCCCTTGTTAACACATCTCCCGTGCATGCCAGTTCAAGACGTTATCATTGATTGCATTCCCTTCTGTACAATGGGGTATCGTTTTTGTTATTATAAATTAACTGTAATGATTTTATAATCCGACAATTTATAAGACGGCAATCTAAAATATAAAAATATTTAATTTAGGTATATCTAATATTTAGGTATATTTAATTTAGGTATATTTAAAAACCTTTGACTTTTCTACCCAATTTCTATTGGGTGCCCGCCAACACGACTGTCACCACGAAACGATCGTGAACATAAAGCACCACTGCTGAACACATTTATAACTGAAAAGAAATTGATTTATATGAGGATAAGAAGACTTTAGGACTGTGTTACCAAGTATGAGAGATGTAACTCGGTCCACGGTATTATTCAGCGGAAACGGTTTCAAGTTTTACAATAGAAAGGGTATGATCTACCTGTCTATCAAATTTCATCCCGAAGTCCCACGGACACCCAAAAGTACTCTACTTCAGCATAGAGAAGCGTCGTCCTTGTAACCGAGCAGATCTAAGTGATTGCCCAGTGATTACCAGGACTGTGTTACCAAGTATGAGAGATGTTCCAAGATAATGCTATGAGCAGATTTGTCCTTTAAATGATTATCCAGGCTACCACTGTACCCACTGAGTCCTGTATATTTGGCAATGATTACCCAGTGGCAGCCTGGATAATCGTTTATAGCAAAAACATGCTGATAGATAGCGTTGTCCTCGAACACCTCTCACAGTGGAGGTATTATATTATATTATATTGCCGCCTAGAGGCATAGCTCAAGGCATAGCTCAACCCAAGTATTTTTCGATGAAAAGAAACAATTCCACATCAAATAAAGAATAATTTAACCACGGTATGAAATATTCCCCAAAAATTTATAAAATGTTTCCGATAATGTTTTAGAACAAAAATGTTTAACAAAAATGTTTAAATTTGATAAATATTTGAATTTTTAAAAATCAAAAATTACAGCTGTGTGGAACAACCCGGGTAATTCTAGCTTTTTAATAAAATTTTCTCATTTGCCCTATTTTGTTCTCTTATACTTAATAGATTTGTTCACTTTTTAGTTTATTTCAAATCATCCCCGCGAACAGAGAATTCCATGTACTTGGGTCCTTACTATTTTCACTCCTTTAAATTTCTTCATCAAAGACTTTTCTCCGCTTTTTAATACTCAAGAAACCCACCCGCCCACTTTCTCTTTGTTTTTTGTGCTGCTATTTTTCTTTGACTTTTTAAATTCTTAACAACTCATGCATTCTCTTCTCTCCAATGTAAGACAATCCGAAGTAAGCAGAGAGAAAGAAAAAATAAATAGTGCATTTTTTCTCTTCATTATATTCAAACACCCCAAAGACGCAAACTTGAAAGTATGTACATTAAATACGTTTGGAATAAAAGGTAAAAACTCCCTTATACTACGCTTACATAAAAATCGCCTTGCGTTTTGCGACAGAAAATAACATGCAAAGGAAACAAAATCGCCTGCGATTTTTATGCATAAGCATTTTATGCATAATTACGCAAATCAATCATCAGAATTTCGTTGAAAGGGTTCGAAACAATTTTTCAAGTTAGCAATTTTTCCCACAATAAATTAACAAATCTAAGTTAGCACTACAATTTTAATTTTCGAATTCCAAACCGCTTCTGACCTGCTCAAATTCGGGTCTCATCATACACAATCACCTACTTGAAACCTCATAAATATCGAAAAATCAGTTCCTCATTTCTTCTAGGGACCAGTAATAACCCACAATAAATTAACAAATCTAACCCACAAAATTACCGAGGAAAACCCTACTCAATTCTTAAATATTAACCCAAAAAAATATAAAATAAAACTTGCAAAATACCAACAACAGCTGCGCGGAAAGCAATTGATGTTGCGTAGTTACAGTAAAGAGCAATTGAAGTTTTTCTCAACATTACCTAAATTTGAAAAAGTAATGTATTAAAAAATCATTTTTGAATACAAAATTGGGCAAAAACTTCTAAAAATTCCCTGAAAATTTTCTTAGCTACGGGGCTATAAGCAATTTTTATGGCATGCCCTGGAAGCCTTTTATGACTTTGGGACTCATACATAAGAAAACATAAGAACCAGGGACTCATTTATTTATTTATTCACTGAATAAGAAGGTCACTAACATTCAGATAAAAATTGTGAAACAATTGTAAAAAAAGCATATAAAAAATAAAGATAAAACTAAAAAAGTACAAGTCACAATAATGTATAGTACTAGCCCTAGTACTAGCACAAGACAGCCCCATATATTGCATAAATCAGTAAAAGTAAGAAAAAATGAGTCCACGGAAAAAATGAGCAAAAATTGCTTTTTTGATATTTCGAGGTTTGCCAATAGGAAACGAATGTAATAAACAATTAAGATATCTGACACTTCGCTTCGATCTGAGTTGGTTGGTATCAAAATCCTTGTTTCAACCCACATTAAATTTGTAACATTATACCACTCAACTAGCTAAATGAGACGAGTCATTAATAGCTAGAGTATCCTAACGGAGGATTCCGAAAAATAAGCAAAAATGAGAAAAAAAACCTCAAAAAAGCATTTTGCTCATTCTCATTTTACTCATTTTTCTAGTGACCAAGTATTCGTCACCTAAACCCAAAAATCAAAAAAATTAAAAGAAAAACCTGGCAAATTACTTCAACAATTCTCATCCATCTATATTTCATCCATCGAGCAGGGCACGAATCTGATGCTGACACATCAAGAACCTAACTGCCTTCATATCAAATTATCATAGAATTGTCAGAAGAGTAGAGCAGGAATAAATTTTTGAAAAATTTTGAACTCTGAAAAATGTAAAAAATAAATGATTAATCAAATTGATATGAATAAGGTTGTAGGCACATCGGACCAAAGACGAAGATTATTGATTTAAAACCCTAACTATGACAAAACAGAAAGATGGGCAGTTTGTTGTTTACAGAAATGGGAGACGAAGGAATTATGAAATTAAAGAAAAAGAAGCACACAAAGAAAAAACTCTGTTTCTCTGTTTTGTAAACTATCTCTAAAATAAATAATGTTATGCCAATGTTTATAGTAAATTAAATTTAAAAAAATGTCTACCAATCAATAATTTAAAATATCTACAGACAAAAAAGAACAAATATTCCAATTGAGTACTTAAGTCTCGTTAATCTCAAGTTTGTTTTCGGGAGTTTTAACTTCATGACTGGAAACGGCTAGAAAATAACCATCAGAAACTATTTTGGGTAGGTAAACTGTGAATATTAGACCTGAAAAATGTCATATTCTAATTTAAATGATAGAAATGAAAATCTCAGATCTATTGATTTTCATGAGAAATTGATGAGTAGGGGTGCCAATTATATGGAAATCCATATTTTTTTCCTGAATTCCTATGACTGTGAAATGCACGAAAAACATGTTTTTGTCTTGTTTTAGGGTTTCTAGAATGGTCTTTAAAATCCATATTTTCCATATTTAGACATTATGCCCATATTTTCCATATTTTGTCCATATTTAGCCTTTATATCCATATTTTATATCAATATTTCTCCTTTTTTGAAAATTTTGGCCCATATTTGGTCATTTTTTGATAAATTTTAGTAAAAATTTGTGAAAATTTTCAAAATTTAGGAAATTTTTGGTCAAAAAATTTTTTCGAAAATTTTTCGGAAAAATTTATTTTCAAAAAATTTTTAACGGAAATTTTGAATCCATAAAATCTTTTAGAATACTCTTGAAATGCAATGTTAAAGGCAAAATTATTGTTTTCTACATAAAATACTGATTTTTAAAATATCTTTTCACTATTTTTTGATCCATATTTCGGTATTTTATATCCATATTTAGTGTTTATTTCCATGTTTATATCCATATTTCAGGATTTTATATCCATATTTTATGGCCATATTTTTCGATTTTTTATCCATATAATTGGCACCGAGTGTTAAAACGGGGGAACTTCCACCAACGGGTCAAGTTGTTCCGCAAAGAGGAACGCCAACGGTAGGTTCGGATAGAGGCAATTTTCTAGTGGTCGTAAACATACAAAACATCACTTTTCTTTGCAGTATTTGTTTCTTTCAATTCCTTCAGTTGCCATACTTCCAAAATAAGTACGGATTGGAGCCCTGCTATAAAGGTTTATGGGAATAAGTGAATAAATAAAATAAAATTAATATTATATTTAAATTATTTACATAAATACAATAAAATAATTAATATAGGTGTATATATATAAATTTATAAATCAAAATTTTGGATTATTTAGCATAATTCTGGGTGAATGTCGAGCTGAGGAAGTACCAGAATCCACAGAACCCCCAGCTTCCGTTTCTACTTGTTTGTGAGGGGAAAGCTCGAATTGCCTTAGTCCTGGGCGTAAAATACTGTAGGGAGGGGTTTCTTCATTTTCCTCTTCTTTTCGTTGTTTTTGACATCCAAAGTGTGCTGTTTGGGCATTCCGTCTATTATTGGTTTGGGATGAATTTTGAGCCCATATTTTGGGTATTGCATTAACTAGAAAATTAAAGAGATAAAAAAGAGACTTAAATATAGGCTAAAATGAGTAACAGTATCTCTGTATAAGCGACACAGATTTTCAGATTTTCTGAGATTATGTTATCTTTTCATTGGGGGTGGTCAAAACAGGTTTAAAACCATAAAACCAGTTCTTGATTTTTAAAATTATTTTAAAATTAAGTCTTCTGTCTTTGACAAAATACCAGTTTTATTTTCAAGGGAACCTCTAAGAAACTGTTTTTCTCAATTTTTATTTTTATAGAAATAGGTTTAATTTAAAAAAAGCGCAAAATTTTGGGTTCCTAAATTGCCCTTGAACACCCCCTACTTTTCATATCACTCCGATTCAGTGATTCAGTTCAGTGATACATCACATGAGTTCCCATTACTCAATCTTTATATCATTAACAGAAAGGAGTTCCGAAAAATAAATCCACAAAAATCCTTACCATGTAAAGCCATACTGTAACAACCACCAAACATTTTGTGTGATTTATCCTCTTCCCTTCCCTTACTATTATAGGAATATTCTTCACTAGCCAATCCAGATTCATTTAAATGTTTTATATTTTCTTCATCTTCAAAAAAATATTCTTCTTCTCCATTTCTATAATGTTCATTTAATTTATTCCATTCTATTTCTGTTTTTGTAAGCCATGGATGTGTTAATAATTGCTCTAATGTTGGACGTGAGAAGGGGTCGAAATTGAGACATTGAGTTAATAATTCGCGAGCTTCTGAAGTTTAAATTTAAGCTCCTGTCTATTTCTTTATGCTTACTTCCCCCTTCACCTCCTCTGTTCTTTTTTCATTTCATATCACCTTTCAATTTATTCTCTCCTCACCCCATGCCCTCTCTCCCCACAAGGGAGTGAAATGAAGGAATGGTGAAGGGAGCAGGGCTGTCCGCAAGTGAATAAAATTTTCCGCAGCCGCAATCCGCAAGCCCAAAAAACCACGCAATTTACGTAATCCGCATTCCCAATTGCGGACTGCCCTGGAAGGGGGAGACTCCCTCACCCACAATCTGTTCCATATTTCCTTAGCTACATATTCAATTTAGCTATACACCTTACATCATACGTCCGTTCACCCCTAAAATTGATCAAGGAATCAAATGTTCCCTTCACTCTAATGTATTATTTAAAATTTTTAAACTCTATACCTCTAGAAACAGGCACATAAAAAGGTAAAGGTCCAAGTAAATGTGAAGTACAAATATCCCTCTCGTTCAAAAAAGGTAGCCTTCCATTCAACATATTATAAAGCAATACACCTAATGACCAAACTGTTGCTTCTTGTCCGAAATAGAGAGAATGGAGAAACCACTCTGTATGTAAATATTTTAATTAATTTAGACTTGTTGACGCTTATTTTCATTTTTTCAATTTGTCTCTCTCTCACTTTGTATTTTGCTTAATTTTAGTATAATGAGTGATGGAAGGGGAACTTGGGGTTTTGAACAGAAAATTCGTAATTTTGACCAGATATACGACTTTCTCGCAATTAAAATGATTGGGAAAGAGTTTAAGATCTTAAAGAAAGGAGGAAAAGATATCCTCCCGTAGCTCAGTAGTCGTGGTGAATGAGGCCCCCTAGCAACAATTGCCTGAAGTTCACAGGTCCAACTCCCTCCTTATAGCACTAAACTCTTGCTTAACACCTGCTCCTATTATTTATCACAAAATCAACAACTACCTGGAGGGCAATAAAGCCTCGTACTTTGAAAGTCTTGATAACGACTTTTCTTTAACAAAGTAGCAGCCCCAAAATCAATTAATTTAATTCTCCCAGTATTTAATTCCAACAAAATATTTTCGTCTTTAATATCTCTGTGTAATACCAACAATTTTGAACAATCTAATATAGTTTTTACAATTTGGGAAAATAAATATTTGGCCAAAGATTCGTCCAAATATTTTTGTTGTTGAATAAAATCGAATAAATCTATGCAGGGAGTTGGCCTTTCCATAACTAGTAGATAGCCTTCTGGTAATGAAAACCAATCTAATAAGGTTATAACTCCTGATAGTTGATTACAACGTGTTAACATACTGAAAAAGAGAAGGAAGTTTAATTAGGTTGAAGCAAAATATAAAAGATATGCTTAATACTAGAGGCATGACAGGGAGGGTTGTACGAGAAACGAGATCGATATCTCGCAAAATATCGATCTTGATAACCGAAACTTTTGTTTGAGATCTGGTCTCGATCTGGTTTCTACTTAAAACCTCTACTTAAGTTTTTCTTAAAACTTTGTGTTGGAATTTGGGTTAGGGAAGCCGCCTAAGGGGAAGCCGCCTACTTTAAGATACAACGGCCCATGAGTATCTTAGAATAAGGTGAAAATGTAATAGATTAAAAAAAATTCTTTAAAATCAAACCAAATTTCCATAGGAACCCGTTGTTCTGCCAAACGACCCCATTCACGGACATGTCGACGTTCGATGAATTTGACTGCTACAGGCAACATATCAGACTATTTAAAAATATTTTTTTAATTTTTATTGTTTTCATATTTTGAGAGTTTATAGGTTAATCCGTAAATTAAGGTATCGTTAAATAGGTTACTTCGAAGGGCCAGATTTGAAATTTCTAACTAAAATTTTTAATTAAGAAGTTCCTTACCAATCTAACACCTTTGTAAACAATCCCAAACCCTCCTTGCCCAAGTTCTCCTTTTATTTTATACAAACGTTTAAATTTTATAAATCCTCTGCCTGTTAAAAGCTGTTTAAGTTGGTGTAATTGCTGGGAGGCTAATTTTTGCATTTTTCTAGCCAATACAGGTAAGGGCATTTTAATTTAATGGATATCCTAGAATTACAAATTGTATAAATAAATCAGAATAATTACGAAACTTAAATAAAATTACAAATCAGAAAAACACAATAAAAATCAGAATTTAAAATACAATTACAAAATGCACAAATTATTTAAAAATCAGAATTAAAAATCACAAATCAGAAAAACACAATAAAGTTCAGAACTTATAATACAATTACAAAACGCACAAATTTTTAAAAATCAGAATTACAAATCAGAATTAATAAATAACAATAAATAAATAAAGATACAAATCAGAACATTACTTATAATTCAACTATATATAGGGTATTTATAATTGTAGTTTAGTGATATTTATGATGAGATTAGTAAACTACAATTTATTAATCACAAAAATAAAATGAAATAACATTTTATTTTAAAAAATAATATTTTATTAAATAGTAATGAGAGATCAACAAATAAATTGATAAAATTAAATATTATTATTAATGTTACCACAAAATTAATTTATCATTGTGAGGGCGAAAAATGATTTTTTAAAAATTGATATTTGATATTTTTTTTAATTAAAAATTAATTTAAAAAATATTTTTCTCTTTCTCTTTTATAAATAATTAAAAATAAATTAAAAATCGAAAAGCCCCTTTATAAAAACCACAAAAAAGAGCGCAAAATAAATAAATAAAAATATTATTAAAAAGCTAGATCAACAACTAGCTACTTCTAAAAATATTAAAAAGAGAAGAGAGAATGAATGGATGGTCAGTCAATAAATTAAAAAAATAGTCGTCTACTAAACACCTTGCGCTATCCGATTTCGTGTTTCTTTTTTTATTTATTCAAAGCTTTTTTTTATTGTTTCTTGATTTTCTATTTTTGTCATGTAAAACCGGACGGAAATATATTAAAAATGATTTTCTATAGAAAAAGGAGGAGAAGTCTCAAGTTTTAAATAAAATCAGAATTTACAATTAAAGAAGGAAATTGAAAATATTAAATTACTGATTTAAATTAAAAATTAAAATCAGAATTTACAATTTACAATTACAAATCAGAATTTAAAATCAGAATAAAAATGAAATAAAAATCAGAAATTAATCAGAATAATCAAAATTATTAATCAGAATTTTTAAATCAGAATTTAATCCCAATAAGATTATAAATTCAGAATTAAAAATTACAATCAGAATTAATATTGAAAAATATCAATCAGAATAAAAATAGATCAGAAATCTAAAAGAAATAAATTAAAAATACAATTAAAAATATTCTTTCAACAGAATTTATCAAATTATATCAAAAAAACTTTTTAATTTTTAGGTTTAATTTTTTGCCTGTTTTCAATTTACTGTTTAAAGTTTTTAGTTAGTCATGGAAATAAATCATTTAATTTATTAATTTTTTAATTTTTTTTAGGGGAAAGTATAATTTTATTGTTGAAATGAACTGATAAGAGTCAACAAAAGTATATATTAAATTAGTTTTATCTTTTTTTTATTAAATGGAAATTACGAATCAAAAAAAAGAGAGGGGTCAGAAAAGGCTATAAAATGTTATAAAGTTTGTAAATAAATAAAGACACATGTTCAAACAGAATAAGAGAAAATTTAAAAGAATATTAAAACAATAAAAATTTATCAGAAATTGTAAATAAAAATTAAAAATTACAAATCAGAAAAGAGGTATGTAAAAAAAATAAAAATACAAATCAGAATTTAAAAAATAGTACAAATTGCAAATCAGAATTACAAAATAAAAATACAAATTAAAATCAGAATTACAAATCAGTTAAAAATTATTAAAAATCAGAATTAAAAATTACAAATCAGAATTTAAAAAAATCGGAATTAAAAATGAAAAATAAATTACAATCAGAATTACAAAATAAAAATACAAATTAAAATCAGAATTACAGATCAGTTAAAAATATTATTAAAAATCAGAATTAAAATTACAAATCAGAATTGCAAAATAAAAGAATTTATATATTCTTGTTGCTATTTTGGTATGCAAACGTGACAGAGTTTGTGTGTGACACTTTGTGCTGCAAATTTGTGATTAATTATCATAAATTGAGAGTTTTACATATTTCCCCGTAGATTTGCTACATTTTACCTTTAAATAAAAAGTATTTCCACGCATATTTTTTAACCAGTTGTTTAATTAATATAAAATGCTATTAATATTTAATGAAGAGAGGGAGGCAGGGAGAGGTGATTGCGCATTCCTTTGCTTTTTTGCAAGGACGAAGCAACGATAAAAAATAGAAAAAAGGCCAAAAGGTATCTAGCACAACAATCAAAAATATTTATAAATTACTGAAAGGAATTTTCATTGTGTAAATTATTTTTAAAAAAATATTTATTTTAAAAAAATTGTTAAAAATTAGAAATAAATAATTAATAATTTAAAAAAGTAATTACAAGTATAAGTATAATATAAGTAATAAGTACAAGTACAATAAGAATTAAAATGAATACAAAGGAGGGTATGTCGAGGTATGGGGTCGGTGCGTAACTCTAGCACAAATACAAATCAGAATTAAACAATCAAAATTACAAACCAGAAATTAGAAATATAAAAATCAGAATCACAAATGAGAAAAGAAATTATAAATATAAATTACAAATCAGAATATTATAAAAATCAGAATTACAATTCAGAATTAAATAAGTAGTACAACAATAAAAACAGAAAATAAAATCAGAATTACAAAACTAAATTACAAATCAGAAGTTAAAAAATAAATTAAAAATTATTAAAATAAAGAAATAATAAGTACAAGTACAATAACCAAAAATAAATTTTTATCATTAAAATAAAAATGAAAAAAACAGCAAAGGAGAGGTTATATTAATGCTACTTAAAAAATGTTTTTGTCAATGATAGTCAATTAAATTGGCGATTAGCCGTCACAAGTTTTTTTGCAGAACTAAATTGTATTTATGTAAAGGGAGACAACAACCACCCCCCCCCCTCACCCCCTTTACAAAAGGAAAAAAATAATTTTATTTTTATTCTGTCCTTTTTTGACTGTATTTTTTATGTTTTATAAAGAGCGTTCACTTCTGACTGCATCATAAACTGGTAGACTTTTTGATATAAATTGAGAGGAAAAAATATTTTGAAAATAAAAAAAGTCCGAAAGAAGCACGCGTACAAAGGTTTTGGTTTTTGCTTTTATTTTTATTTTTTCTACGTCAAATAAAGATTATTAACCATAAAAGAGAAGTGTAACCAGAAATTTAAAATGGAAAGAATTATTATACAAAAATGTGTGTAGGTAGTTGTGACGACTAGCTGTTTGATTATTAAAAATTGTTTTTGGAAAAAATTAAATTGTTAAAAAGTCAGAAATTTAATAGAATTGTAAAAAAGAGATGTAACAGAATATGATTTTAATTAGAAATTTGGGAGATTATTTTTAATTTCCGAAAATTTGCCAAAAATTGACTTACACAACAATTAACAGTTTATTAAGAATAGAAAGTTACAATGCAGACAAAGGTGAATTGGGGCTAGAAAGAGCGAAGGAAATCTGGGACTAGCCAAACTAGTATGATACAACTTGGCTGGGATTTACACTGGCTATTATACTTAAATATAGTAACACCACTACACAACAATTCTGTTTTGTAATTCTGTAATTAATTTTTTTAGTTAATTCTGATTTGTAAATTTTCATTACAATTCTGATTTTTAATTAATTCTCTCTTCCTTATTGTCTTTTTTCTTTTCTCAATATTCTGATTTTGGAAATGGATTCTGATTTGTAAATTTAATTGAGATATTTATTACAATTCTGAATCAGGGCTGTGCGCCATGACGTTTCGACGTTGCGTTTTGGCGCTGTTTTTGGCCGATTTTGGCGTTTTAGAGTTGGCGTCTTTTACAATTTCAAAAAATTGGCGTTTGGCACACCACGCGAAAATTTTTGGCGCACAGCCCCGATTCTGATTAATAATTTTGATATACATTTTTAGTACAAGTTAAACCAAAACCTATACGTACAATATAAACAAACTTTGTTACTTCTTTTCTCATTGTCAAAACAATCCTAAAGCTTTTAACAAATCAACTTATATTTTCAACCTCTTGAAAAGCGTTCAACATAAAAATGTGTATGTACTATTTGCTTGCCAATTCACCCCTTAAATTAGTCACAAAGTCTTGTTTTTTTTCTCGATCAGTTCTTTTTATTTATTTTTTACTTTTAAAAGAGAAGAGGATCGATGTTGGTCCAACAAAAATACATTGCAAAAATCGCGTTGAAAGGCTTTCCCCCCTTTCATATTTTCCTCCTCTCCCTCTCCCCCATCTCTCCTTTTTTTACCTCAATAAATGCAAACATTCTCAAGTCTACTAAAAGGGTGACTGACTTTCTTTCCTTCGAGAGTCAAGCATATAATAATATTTTTATATATTTTGGTAGGCCCTCACGTTGATCTCCCTTTTCCCTTTTTTACCAAAAAAATTTTTTTGTTCCTTTCTCTTATTATCCCCCACTCATTTTCTTCTTTTCTCTTTTTAAAAGTGTGTGGATAGGTAGATGTTTGGCCGTAAAAGAAAACGTACAAATGGATGACAAAAACCACTACAACAACCATCAAAGACAGCAACGGCCCTCCCCTTATACCTATTTACATTCAAATACTTTCCAAGGACAAACGACGCCTGTGGCTGGGCCAAGCAGTAGACGTGAATCACCCCAACAACCAAATTATTTGTGGCAACAATCGGAGGATTACGAAGAGAGGGAAAGAGATCAGCAAGAATATATTAGCTTTGTGAATCAAAGACGGCCATATTCTCGAACATCTGATACAGCTAGCATTCAATTTTTGGTAAGGAATAAAAAATTCGACTGAAGTTTGTGGGGAATTTCTGCATCCCATGAAAATTTTAGCATCCCCCGTCCTAAACAAGATTTATTCCTGACCTCCCCCACACCCTCTCCGAATTATTCCAACTCTCTCATACTATCCCAGACATCACAAAATTAAATTTCCCAAAAGGGTGCCTTGAGGGTTGTTTTTGCGCTTTTCTTTATAAATAACATCATTTTATTATGATTATTTTTGGTATAAGCTTCTAAGCAATGATCTTTAAATATAAATAACTACTTTATATTATTTATATCTCACCACAAGAATTAGTGTGGGATAAAAGAATTGGATGGGATATTTATGGGAAGGATAAAAAGGCTATTTTAATTTTTACCCATTTAGAACGACGATAGATTGCGTCAAAACGAGAGATCAGGCAGAAGAACTGCAGACAGCATTGGCATTGCTGGGGTGGGTGGGAGTCGAAGACAACTCGAAAGGGACGAGCCTAAAGAGTTGTTTGCTGAAGACGTTGCTCAAATTCGAGTTACCGAGGTGGGGAAATAAAGTTTTTGGGTGGTTTGGAGTTGAATAAAGTGTTGAATATATAGAGATTTTTAGTATTAAAGATGTTTGAAAACGTAAAAATTTTTGGGGCTACAGATCCGTTAATTAATTCTCAAACAATTTTCTTATATTATTTTTACCCTTATTTTTACATAAATTCTCATTTTCTTTTTTACTCATTCAATTTTACGCTCCATTTCTTATTTAATCTTACTCCATTTAAATGAGTGCCAATAACATTTTTTCTCTTCAAAAAATAAACTAAATAGTATCTTCCCAACAATTATCCATTCCCTTGAGTATTTTCTTTGAAAATCTTTAAAAAAATATAATAAGCCTCGAAGGAAGAATATTAAAAATTATTTAAGGAAATGGGCGTTTGGGCGCGGTAAAAGTTAGGCGCATGTGTTTATAAAATAGGAAGGTGAGAACCTAAATCCGTAAAATGTTGAATGAATGTCTCTAGTAATATTAGCTAGCTTTTTTAAAAATTTTTGGTAAAATTTTTCAAAAGTTATGGGTGAAAAATAGCTAAAAAAATGTTGTTTTTTATTCAGAACAACCCTTAAAAACTTAACCAAAAATTCTGAAATTTTAGAAACAATAAGACAATAAGGGAATATTTATACATACAAAATTTTTATGAAAAGAAGTGTTCGCTTTTGAAAATCTTAATATACCATTATCAACGTTTCTCGTGGTCCGCAATCTCAGTTTTTTTCAAAAAAAAAAATTTCCCCCCGAAAACCCAAAAATATTTTTTCCTAAAAAAGGAAACAACAAATAAAATTGACTTTTTTTCATTCCATCTCTTTTTTTTCAAAATTTTAAGAAATAAATATATATCGGAAAATTCCCTTTGCCCTAAAATTTAATACTTATTTGTTGCCGCTTTTTATTTTTTCTTGGCTCTTTATTCAATAAATATACATTTTTTTTTCTTCCTTTTATAGCCCATCATTTATTTTCTCAATTTTTTCATTCCCTTTAAAACCTTTATTTTGTCTTCTTCAAAAAAAATATTTTTTTAATTTTGCCAAATATTCCACAAACTCTCTCACTTATCCCCCACCTTTAGGACCAACTCAGAAATGGGAGCAGGCCAACGTACCGCGAGCCCAACGTACCACCGAGCTATAACTTCGTTCAAAATAATCGAATCCGGGACGCTTTGGTATGATTCGATGCATCTACGATCTGAATCGAACCATATCAGGGCGTCCCGGATTCGACCATTCTGAACGAAGTTATAGCTCGGCGGTATGTTGGCCTTGCGATACGTTAGGGTGTACCCCTCAGAATTGTAATATTTTCAGTCTGGGATAAGTGGGAATGTGGGCAGATTAATAAAAAAACAGAAAATTTAAAGCAAGTCAATAATAACGGTCGTCGGCCAATGTCAACAACTAGCGGTGGAGGAGGAAGAAGAAGGGAAGGAGGAGGAGGAGGAGGGGAAAGAAGAGAAGAAGGTCAACAAAGTGAAGTAGATTATAGTTCTAGCGATTTTCAACATGCTAGGGCAGCTATAGAAGAAGCTGCTGCTCGACAACAAAATTTTAGAGGGCCTCCAGACAGATTAAGACGTGTTAGGAGGATTGGGGACACAACTGTTGTACGTTTTTTTGGCTAAATAAAATTGCCGCATTTCCCTCGGAATATTCTCTAGAAAATTGAGAAGGTTCTTTTTCTAATGGAAATCGTTTTAGCTTTGGGGGAGGATTTCCTTTCAGAAGAAAAATGTAAGGAATATCCCTTTAGCATATTGGAAATTTTGTGATCATTCGGGCTGTCTAACTTGGGTCTGATTAAACGATCCAGAAAAGATATGGTGTTTATAGGAAAAAGGAGAGAAGAAGGTGTATTTATGAAGTCGGAGAGAATTTTGGCCCTTCCACCATAATTACTAGTCGATTGGTACAATTTCCCTATAGTTTTTTAAATTAAGAATCTTCTCAGTTGTTGATTATTTTTTAAACTCTCCAAATTAGATAACAGAACATCGAGACCCTTATTCTTTCTATTGGCAATTGGATCAATTAAAAAATGCCGAACAAGAACCAGCTAGATTACCTCCACCTGTTGATTATGTTTTGGAAGAGGAGGAAGAAGAAGAGGAACATGTTTGGGAAATTAGCTTGAATAATTTAAAAAAAAAATTAATTTTCTAGTGGATAACAGAAGAGGAGGAAAGGCAACCAGGTCCTCCCCAATTTCTTTCGCCCGATAGTGGTGTACATTTTGTTCCGAGAGGGGAGCATGGGGAAGAATTGGAAGTGGAAGATGAGCAACAAGGCCCTGTCTATTCGCCTATCAGAATAAGTGAAGGTGAGAAGAATGGTTTACCTCAATAAATTTTATTGTGTTCTAAAAGCCAAGAATGCCTAAAAAGTTGAACGCTTTTTGAAAAGATAAGGAGGCTTCAACATTTACGGACTCACTCGCGAACAAAACAAAAGTTTATTGAGCCTGTAAGGGTCAGGTTCAGTGCCACAGTCTAAGCATATACCTAGTTACTATTTTTTTAGGAGAGGATAGTTTTGAAGGGTGCCCGCAACTATTACTTAAATTATTTTCCGTCCTAATCACACAAAAAACATATTGGTAGACAGCACAACAAACAACAATATTTTTTATATTTTTCCCTAATTTTTTAGACCCTTCCGCCTTCTCCCATTATTGGCATGTTGACAGCGGACCTCGTTTAGAAGAAGAAAAACGGCCACAACCTCCACAACGACTTGAAGAGGCAAAAAATAAATTTAAAAATTAATTTTTAAAAATTATTTTTCTAGCCAATTCCCTCCCCAATACAAGAAAAGCCCCCAATTCCTTCTCCCCCAATAATTTCTACTACAGACACAGCACAACAAACAACAATACAAGAAGAACCAGTTAGGCAACCTATAATTGAAGAACATGCTTTTAGACAAACAACAACCAAAAAGAGAGTTGACTTAGCTGAAGAAGAAGAATTTAAAGATAAAGAGGCTATAGATTATGTAGGTTGAATAGAAGAGCATCTTTGTGCTATACTCATAGGAGGGATAGCTAGAAGATATGTAATAAGTGGGAGATTGGGATATATGGGATAATAATGTAGGCGGGATATGTTGAAAAAATAGGTTGAAACTTGAGATAAATTGGAAGCGAGATATGATAGAGAGTGGGTATGTGTGGGTAAGACATGAATAGGTAAGAGAAATAAGAGATTGGATATGTAAGAGATAAGACAGATATGGGATAGGTAAGAGGGGTAACGGAGACGGCGGAATAGGTGGGAGATAACGATAAGAACCTCCAAAAATCATGATCTTCCATTAAAAAATGCCCACAATATTCTACATATTTTAACAGCCATCAAGTCAATTCAATGTCCGCTACCTTGGTCAGCTAGAATTAAAAGAAGCAGAACTAGAAGGAGTCGAAACTAGTCAAGCAAGTTTAAATAATGCCATAACTCGTTTACGAAATGAAGTTGGAAAAGAAGCTATTTTGTCTATTCTACCTGATGGGGTAGAAGTTCAAAAAAGGAATGGAGAGATAAAAGATGGAGGAGAAAGGGAATTGTTAGTAACAAAACAGCCTATTAGCAGAATACGTTGTTGGGCCGTTGGAAGAGAAAATCCAAGGCATTTAATTTAAATATTAAAACTTGGGGAAAATATAATAAACTTGGATATATGTATTTACATACAACTTGGAAAAACATGTTTATACAAAGATAAAATTGTTTATATGAAAAATAAACTTGTTTATTTAAAAATAAACTTGTTTATTTAAAAATAAACTTGTTTCTATAAAAACATACTTGAAAACTTTAAAAATAAACTTTAAATAAAACAAGTTGTAAATATTTAAAGGGAATTCACTTTTGTTGCTCTGGACAAAGGCCGTTTGCTTTGTCATGTATTCCGGTGCGATCAACCCGCTAATGCAGTGGCAGAAGCCTTGGGGAATGTTTGTAATACTTTAATAAGACAAAGAAGCCAGCCAAGGCCTAGTTCGCTTAATGGTGGTTTAAGAAGAATAACGCGTAAGAAAATAAACTTGAACTTATGAAACTTGAAAAAAATAAACTTGAATACATAAAACTTGAATTTAGAAAACAAACTTGATTGGATATATGTATAAAACTTGAATAGAAATAAACGAATATACAAAACTTGGAATAAAAATAAACTTGAATAAAAACATTAAAATACCAACCTTTTTTCAAGTTTAATTATTTTTCAGGGCAATCAACCCCTATACTTCCCTCTCCAATTGAAGAGCAGAAAAAAATTATTCGTTGCCATTTTATTGGAGTAACTCAAGGTTAAAAAAACTAAAGTAAAAATCTATTTATTTAATGTTAAGTACCCCGTGCCACTGGAATAGAAATGCTCAATGAAGCAGTTGACCGACTACTAAAAGAAGTACGAAAAGAACGTTGGACTCTTGTAGATGTCCATATATCTCCCTCAGTTATAGCTATATTTGAAGCTAAAGGTGTTAAAAGACAAATTGCTTCATGTCGTGTTCGCTACCTCTCCTTTTTGGGAATTGGAAGGGATACAAAGTAAAAATTGAGAAATTTCAAGAAGACAGCAAAATAAAATTTTTTCAGGCACTGCGCCTTCATTGTAGCTCAATCCGCTGATCATTTTATCTGCTATGTCTTCCATACCGAACCTTCAGCAAATTCACTAGCAAAAACAATTGAAGCGGCTTGTAAACTGCGCTATCAGGCAAGTTTTCTAATGAACAAACAAAACTTGAATATTCAATTTTTCTAACTAAAACTTGAACAAGTTTTATATATTTAATATTCAAACTTGAATATTACCTAAACTTAACTTAAACTTGAATATACTTAAACTAATAAATAGTTCAAATATAAACTTAAGTTTAAACTTAAATTTTTCAGAAAGTACTAGACGCACACTTAACTAGCCCCAACGACCCTTTATCCCGCTCAATGCCAACGTTGGATGAATGGAGTATGTAAAATTCTCTAAAAAATTTAAATTTTACTTAAATTTAGATCAAACCCAACGAGGCACTCGTTTCTAGTCAAATAAAATAGAAAATTACCAAAAAATTCTTTCAAGTTGCCTTTAAAAACCTTATGAATTATTTCACTAGTCCCTTATAAAAAATCAAAAAATTTTACTTCTATATCACCAATTTTATTTTTATAGCATAAAAATACTTTTATTATATCGCATTCTATAAGAGGAATATTTGGATGGATTTTTTGAGAGTAATTTTTAAAAAAGCGATGATATTTTTTTAAAACAACTAAATTGACCATATATAGATTTAAAAAAGGCATTAATATGTATAAACAAACATTTTATCTTATTTAAAAAAGCAAAGAGCGGATTTTTAGGCTTTTTGTTCAATGGATTTGAAGAATGGGATTGGGTGTTTAAAAAAATCATGGGAGTTCAATTGATTGACCGTGGCCGGATCGTGATTCTAGACTTCCGGAATAACCCAGGCAGTTCAGAAATGACTGAGGCTTGGACAAGTGAGATCCACAGTTCCGGGCTCAATCTCCATTAGAACTGTGGATCGCATTACTCTCGTAAGACCTTAAATTCAGAATACTCAATTCTACTTCTTAATCAGGGATCAAAATCAAACAAATCAAAGTGAACTTAAATATTAAACTATCACTCCTCTTTAATTCAAATTAATTTGTAACCTAAAAATCCACCCTCTCCAAAATAAAAGCAAAAGTAACAACGGGGTAGCTGTAGTATTTAGTAAAATAACCATAATATATATTTTGCATTTAGAAAAATAATAATAAAAATTTAATTTTATATAAAAAATAATCACCAGCTTGAATACAAATAATGAGAAGAAAAAAAACAAATAAAAATAAATTTTTGAGGATTTGATAAGCAAAATATCTCTACTTATTATTTACCTATTCGATTGTACTAAGAAAATTGCGGTTAGGATTAGAGAGAGGGATGAGAATAAAAATAAATGAATCTGAATATATCTTTTTTTAATTAATTAATTGCCGTTTTATTTATTGACAAAGATAGAAGAAAAGGGCTAGAAAGGAGAAAATTTCTCAGAATTTTAGAGAATGATATCCCCCCCCCCCCCCCCCGAGATTTCGAAAATTCGAGAATTTCATACCTCAGAAATGTTAACGAAAAGATATGCTTGAATTCGAAACAGAACTGCTTCGAAATTACGATTATAAGAGCTTTTTAGATTTTCGAACATTTTTGAACAGTCGACTCGTTCAATTGTGGTTTGGACAGAAAATTGGTAAATTACTGGAACGTGTAAATAAAAGGTTTCAGAAAGTCGAATTTTTATTTTAAATTCCACCCAAAATTAAAAAAAACAAAACCGGACATTCCTAACATTTAAGGAAAAACAAAAATTAATCAAGAAATAAAACGGCAACCAAAAGAAAATCAAAATAAATTTAATATAAAATGAGGGATTATTTTTTAGAGGTGAAAGACCCGTGGTATGCTTGTTTGTTGTTTTTATTTACGCAAAATGCCCCGCTTCTGGCACAATATACTTTTTATTTTTCTTAAAATTCAAGTCTTATCCCCGTATTCTTTTTTCAAACATTGGACGGAAGTTAGCAAAAACTCTGCGATAGTAGACAATCCAGAGGTTGGTTTTAATTCACAACATAAATTGGTAACTCGTTCAAAAAATTCTATCAAAAAAATTCTTTTATTAATTAGTAGATGTTATGTTGAATATCCCCCCCCCATCCAACGATCGAATAACCCGAAATTTTAATGTATGATAAATATCACAAAGAGTCAATAATTGAAAACAGAATGTTTAGCAAACGAACAGGAATCGAACCTGTGAGCTCCAGGGACCAATTTGTGCTAGGAGCCTTGCTCACCGTGTTCAAGTGCTCAAATGACTGAAATAACGGGGTGATGACTTTACAAAAATAATTTTCCCTAATTCCCATTTTGTCTTATTGGTCCACAAGTTCCCATGAATCGGTTC
The DNA here is from genome assembly GCA_036172945.1 of Meloidogyne incognita. Classification (NCBI taxonomy): domain Eukaryota; kingdom Metazoa; phylum Nematoda; class Chromadorea; order Rhabditida; family Meloidogynidae; genus Meloidogyne; species Meloidogyne incognita. The sequence continues at coordinate 5,992,650 of JARQAC010000004.1, forward strand.
CAAGGGGCTAACTAAAAGTACATTGAAGAAACGAATTTAGTCTTCCAAAATTAAAAATAACTACAACCACACCTTTACATTCTTGTGGAGCATGAGATTCAGCATCATTCCACAACTTATCTGACCACATTAAATGATTATGAATTTTAACTTGTTGAACCATGATATTGTACATTTCTAACGGTAATGTTACCTTCAAAAAATAATTTTTTAAAGATTTCCCCCAATTTTTTCACACCGTAGTTTGAGAATTAAAAGAGCTAGGAGTAGAAGAACCAGGTGAAGGGGTTGTTGTTGAACATGTAGCTGCTCCACCAATACCATTTGTTGTTAATGCTGTTCCATTTTCATTTATTCCATTATTGTTATTATTATTAGTTGTTGTTGTTGTAGCTCCTCTACTTGTAGGGCGTCTGCTAATTGCTGGATTTTCTTTTTCATATTGTTGAAGAATTGTATAATTTTTTAGAGCTTGCTAAAATTAAAAAATTTTTGTGGAAATATTCAAGTGTGGAGGATAAACGGGATAAAAATAAGATTAAAAATCACAACCCAGATCTGGGTTTGTAGAATAGTATAGGAACGGTAGGGAGGCATATAGGGACGCTGTGAGAAACATAATTTCTTGCGTATTCACAACTAACTTAATTTTTCTGAAGGTAGTTTAAAAAAATCCCACACATATTCTCCCAAATGAAAATATTTTTTATAAAAAAAAATTCACCCCAGAACGTAATGAATACAAATTATAAGCCAAACAAGCAGAAATCATCATTTGTAAATATTTTAAACGTGTACGTATTGAAGTAAGGAATTTTGATTCTGCGATTTTTTGTTTTTTGAAGGAATTCCAAGAAGAACTATTAAAGAAAAAATTTTTTAAGGAATCTTTAAAATTAAAATTTATACTTGAGATAATTAGTATTTTCTGCTATTGAAGAATGCATTTTTTCTGTTTTTGAAGTTAAAGTTGAGGAAGCCATTATATAATATGCAAGTGATTCAAAGGAAAAGAGAAGTTTCAAAATTCGATCTCCCTTTAAAAAAAATTTTTTTTTAAATTTAGTTAAAATAAAAATTACTCTAGATTTTACGTCACAAATTCTGTCCGGCATGATTAAGTATTAGGATCCTCCGCCAAGTATTAGAATCCCAAGTTCGAGCCCGAGTAAGGACGAAAAACCCAGAGCGTCCGTTAAAAACTGGGTGAGGGCAAAAACTACCCGGACGTACTCTACTCTAACTAGAATGACCACATAATTTCTCAAACCGTTCAGAAAATAGGAACAGGTTCAGAATAAATTTAGAAAATAGAGGGATATGTTACATAGTATAACATAGGTTTAACTAAACGAGAAGGTTGTACACAAAAGAACAACAAAAAATTCAGGAGGCCTTATACTAATTTAAGAAACTAGAAGAATCCCCCTTTCAAACCTCCTGATCGCTTCTTTTTCGAATATCCCGAGCATTTTTTTGAAAGAAATCAAAAGGTGGTGATTTTCCGTCAGGTATTGGAAATCCAATTTTGAAGTCGCAATCAGAAATATTTGTTGGTTGATCAGACTGAAAATGCTTAAATTTAAAAAAAAGAAATTTAAATAATTTATGGACATTTACAGATCCTCTACAATAATTTAAAAAATTTTAAAATAATTTTAAAAGCTTAAAGAAGCGTAGCCAGAAATTAATATTTTTCGTTTAATTGTAATATGTACTAGGGTTAGCTTAAACGTAAATCCCCAAACTTAGTGACCGGTCATAAAATGGGTGAGGGGCAAAACGAGAAATTCCAAAACACGGAACAGACAAAACGCGGTCTTACCAAAACACGGAGAGACGAATTCAAGAGCGACGATATCCCTTTTTTACGACCGCGTCTTGTCGTTACGCGTCGTATCCGTTCCGCGTTTTAGCCTGACACGCTTAAAATTAGGTTGGTAAGTAGAGACTAGACTTTAACGTCGAGTGAAATATTTTTAAAAAATCACAATTCCGATAAGACAAAATTTAAGACTAAACTAATCCCAATTCTTAAATTTTAAAAAATTTTATCAAAAAAATAAAACCATATTATCAGACTGCTGAGCATTCCCCCCTTCATTTTGTGCTTGTTCAACATCAATTTGAGTAGTTGGTGTTGAAGCATTAGCAGTAGAACAATCCACACTTCTTTCAGATTGAATTTCTTGTTGTAATTCATTTTCTTCTTGCAATTCTTTTTGAGGATAAAATTTATTAATCAATTTATTTAAAGAAGTGCTTCGAAGTTTAATTGAATAAATTGAAGAATTAACTTGATTTTTAATGACTTTTTGACTAAAATATTGTTGTTGATGTTCTTCTACATGCAAATCCTTATGACGTTTTGGTGAGATGTGTAGATGAGAATTGTCTTCTAAAAATTTTAATATAAAATTGCTTTGAAATAAAGTTTTGGATAAAAGTCGGGTAGAAGAATTTTTTGGAATAGTCTTGCTTTTAATAAATAATTGAGTATAGGAAGGGATGGAGTAATTATAAAATTGCTCTAAAATACACAATAACGATGCCTCTATTTCGTCAAGACCAGGGAGGCCTCTAAGTACTTAAAATCCGATCGGAAGAAAATTTTGAAAATAAAACTCAGCCATTTTCCCGTCAACCCGAGACATCCCTGGTGCCCAAATTCAAATATAAAATCAGTAGAAACCACAAAAATAATGTTACACCCCCCAAACTAAATTAATCAAATATAATTTCAAGGACAGAAAACTTTCTAAAACAAAAAAAGGACCCAAAGAAATATAGAAAACCAAATCCAAAGTTAAAAATCAAACCGTCCGTATTCGGTCTCTTCAAATTATTTCTTGATTCATTTTGGTCATTTTTAGAGGTAATAACAGCATCAATTTCTTGTTTTAAATTATCCAAAGAATCAGAATTATTTTCATTTAAAGAAGTAGAAATATTGACAATTGGCGATAGAAGAGGAGAAACACGAGAAATTTGTTCCAATATTGTATCCAAATCTGGCCCAAATCTGAAAAAAAATTTGGGAAATAAAAAGACAAAAAATTAAAAAGGTTCTTATTGTTAGCAATTCACAGGTTTTTACGCCAAAACTATTTTTTTTGCCTTGACATCCAAAGGAACAATTTTAGAGATTTTTAACGCAGAAAAAATTTTAAACATTTTTCCTTCATTCGTTTAAATTAGTTTTTTCGAACAAAACTAGTCTTAATTTTCGGAAAAAAATAGCAAAACTGCGGATATAGTTTAGTCGAGGGCCTGCTCCGAAACGGGTCAAATGATATGTCAATCGATTCGTCTCGGCGAGCTGAGTCGAACGGTACCACTCTCCAGGTGCGGAAATGCCTGTGGACCGAGATATAGGTCCCTGAAATTTGAAAAACCAAAGGGGGGAGTAAGCACTTTTTTGGGGTAAAAAAATCGATTTTCTGAATAATAGCTCATTCGAAAGAGCTCCTCGAGCTGAGTCGAATGACACCAAAATCACTGTGATTGAACAAGTTTGGGCCGAGATATAGGGCTCAAAATGGTCAGCTAGTGTAAAGGGTGGCAAAGCACATTTTGAGGGGAAAGAATAATTGTCACATAAATTTATTACTAGTGACCGATAGACGCATAAAAAACGACTAGATTGACACAAATAATCTGACCATTTATATTTATTCATAGCAACATTTTTAAACAAAAATTAATTGTTAGAAATAAAAAACAACGTATACCTATGGAGCATCGGCGAGGCGCTTGTGCAAAACTCCGCGCTTCGCGCGGAGTTTTGCGGCACGCGCCTCGCGGGGAGTCTACGGTCGCTGGGTTCTGGGCTCGTAACTTAATCCTATTCGTTTTGACCGATTCTCAGCCTTGAATGCCGACCTACCCTCCATAGCAACACCAAAACAGTTATTCAAGCAAAAATTAAGTTGTTCGTAATTTTGTTCAGAATGATCGGATTGAGCTGATTTTGGTGTCATTCGACTCAGCTCGAGGAGCTCTTTCGAATGAGCTATTATTCAGAAAATCGATTTTTTTACCCCAAAAAAGTGCTTACTCCCCCCTTTGGTTTTTCAAATTTCAGGGACCTATATCTCGGTCCACAGGCATTTCCGCACCTGGAGAGTGGTACCGTTCGACTCAGCTCGCCGAGACGAATCGATTGACATATCATTTGACCCGTTTCGGAGCAGGCCCTCGACTAAACTACAGCCAAAACTGCTAAACTCATCAGTCGAGTTGAGCAGAAAAGTAAAAAAGAAATACCCAAATTAAACCTTCAACATAAAAATCCCCAATTAAATCCCCAAAATTCAAAAAATTTTACTTTTCACTTTTATTAGAAAGTTCATCCTCTTTTGATGCCTCAAATCCATTGGCAAGTTGATTAGACTCATTTTGTGCAAAGGTAACAGGTGATAACGGTTTAGATATATTGACAAGTTGTCCAATCATTGAATTAATATTTGAACTAGAAGAAAAGAGAAATTAATGAGGAAGTTTCTTGGTCAATTTATGCGTACCCTTAAGTTATTCTATATACATATAGTGGACTTTGTTGATTTTAAGAGTTAGGTTAAAGTCGGGACGTAAAAAATTTGGGGAAGGGATTGGGAAAAAAGTGAATTTTTTTGGCCGACGGCCTTCGAAATTCTCAAAATTTTCGCTTGCGGCGCTAAAAATCAAAATTTTTGGCACCACAAATTCGGCACAGAAAAATCTTCCCCACCCGAAAAAAATCCTGGCTATGGGCCTGGTTAAGGTATCTTAACGCATGGGTTAACGAATTTTTTTAAATCAATAATAGCTAGCCAAATTAAGTGATAGGATAAGACAATTACTAATTCTAGATCATTTAATAAACTTCGAAGACAAAAAACGTAAAGAAACTAAAACTCAGCGTTGAAAAAGCAAAGAAAATCAATTATACACTATTGTGGGATACACAAACTGGACAGGAACCGAAAGTTTTTAAAAAAATCAAACCTAGATTGAGTTTGGCTATCGACATTTGATTGTCTTTCATCCCGTAGAATTTCATTTTTACAAATTTTATTAGATTTATAGTTATTTTCCAACAATTTTGACTGTTGAACAAATTGTTGTTGATCATCTGGCCTAACCACGAATGCAGAATACTCGCCAAAGATACCTTAAAATTAAAGAAAAAGGGTTAGAAATTGACATATATTCTAAAATTAAGTGAAGGAAACATCAAATTACCCAGAAAAATAAACACACTTTAGAAAGGAAAAATTTAAAAACTTGACAATCTATTTTTCCCTCATTTTGCTTGAGGCAATATTCAATTTTGAATAGAATTAGGCCTTTCTTTGCTAGTTCGGATATCCCCCTCCATGGAAGTATTATTGGAAAAATAAAATTTTTTCTGGTTCGTTGGAAGGATAAGGGCGAAATTGATTGATTTGGAAAGTGATCTTTCGGTGATCTTCTAGACAAAACACACATATCAAGACGATATAAGACAATTTATTCGGACCAAAGGACAAGCTCTTCCCAACATTAACATCTTTGTTTTGATCAGAGCTGTTTTTCAAAAATAAAAAGGGACTTTGGATCGAAAAATAACCCGAGGAAACCCCAATCTAAAATTTAGAAAAACACCTGCTGATCTGATCAAAACACACTCACAAAAAGTTCAATAAAAGAAACAAATATAAACTTACTATCCAACCGTTTTTTAACATCTTGTTTCGACATCCATTCACTTTTCATCATCCGTCCTGCCAGTCAAGACACCTACAAATAAAGAAAAAGAATCAATCAATACTCGTTAACAATTAAAAGACACAACAAAAGTTAAAGTAATTTTTGTTCCTTTTGATGTGTTAATAAATTTAAATAACGAAGGTAAGTAAAATAAAAAATTGCTACATCCGAATAACGAAATACAGAAATGTAAAAATGGTCAAAAGACAAAAGGGTACACTGTTCTTTTTTCATCAATTTGTTTTACCCTTGCTTGCAGAGTAGGGTTGGTCTTCGTCCCCAAAAGTCGGGGAATTTTAGGGATTTTTTGAGAATTCCCTGTCCCCCCCCCCGTAAAAAAGAAAAAATTCCGCTCCCCCCGTGGCGCTGCCTCCCTGAAAAACTTTCCCTGCCCCCCCCCCGTCTGGGACCAACCCTATTGTAGAGGTAATTGGGAATTTGTAATAACAGGATCAGTCCCGATTTTTCCTGAACGTCTCTGGAGCAGTTCCGGACAATATTTTGTCACCGTTTGATCCGGCTCTTGAGCCACTTCCGTTCCACAACTGTTAACGAATTTAAAAATTGCGATTAAAATAGTATTGTGTCCACAAATATTTTTTAATTATTTTTTTAAAATTGTTATTAGCTAATTTTCAGAATGTTTCTTCCACTTGTAACAATTCTTCAATTATTCTTTATTTTTGCTAAATTGGATAAAATGACAAAAAGTTTTTCTTTAAATTTATATTTTTAATCCTCTTATTTTTCAATTCTAGATATCCAAATAACTTCAGAAGATGAAAAATTAAGAGATCAAGAAGGATATTTGGCAATAAAGGCAATTCATGGTGTTTTGGATAATGACCAGTCCGGGTCTATTGAACGCTATGAATCGGCAGATGTAGGTTTATATTGAGGGATTTTTAAGGGGTTTTGGGAGACTATTTGTGTAGGCAGTTGTAAATTTAGGGATGGAATGTTGCAGACTTTTTTTGCGGACTTTCCTCTCCCTCATTTACGTTCAAAGAAAGCTTTATTTTATTCGTCCGTGAAAGCTAAAACTAGCAATAAGCAGGGGTCGATCGAAAATAACGAAGGCGCCGGAAATCGGAACTGTTGGAGTTCGGAAATGGCTCAAAAGTCGGAAGTCGGAAGGCTCAAAAGTCGGAATCTTCGAAAAATTGAGTCCGCAATACTTCAATAACACTTAATTATATAACTGCATTAAAAACAATTGAAATTTTCCTTACTTTTTTTTATAATTTTTCTGAAATAATTTATTGAATTCTTAAAAAATATTTTTAGAAATTAAAAAAAATTTTTCAGTTTTTAACAGAAGATTTAAAATTTGGCGAATCTGAACGCGCAAAAAGAGAAAAAGCTTTTCACGGGAACGATGAGTCAATAACTGTTGATGATCTTTGGGATGCTTGGTTTCAATCAGATGTTAGAGAATGGGACGAAAAACAAGGTTTTTCTTTGTTAAATATTAATTTTTAATTGAAAATTTAAGTAATCGATTGGCTGGTAAATGGAGTAAAATTGCCTCAATATGTCAATAATTTTATGAGGGAAGGAATTACTGGCATTGATTTTCCAAGGTTTTTAAATTTTTTTAAACAATTTTTTGATGTGAGTATTTTATTAGAATAGGTTTGTAGGAGTAAGTTGGCTTTAATAAACTCGATTTCTTAAAAGCTTATAATTTCTTCGTTCTCTTTTTACTTTTTTTCTATTGATAGGCAGTAGGTCAGGCCTCTATTTTTCAACCCCTTATTATCCAACCAAATTAGAAGTAATATATGTACCTTATGTCTAATTTGGTTAGATAATGGGGGAGGGGAAGGGTTGTAAAATAAAGGTTATCTTCAAAGACACAAGAATTAGGGTTGGGATTTCGAGTCGGACCGACGTTCAAGTCATTTTTTTCGGGCCAAAATTCGACATTGTTTTTCCTTTCTACAAATTATTTTTCCAGATTGGCAGCTCAAAATTCATCAATATTTAATTCTCTGGATATCAAAAATTCTGTTCACCGTCAAAAACTTCAATTAAAAGCTTTGGATTTAGTTTTATTTGGATCTCAAGATTCTTCTTCTTTAATTAAAGATATTGCTTTGGCTTGTCTTTTAATTTGTTTAATTAGTTTATTGATTATATTCAAAGCATACAAAAATAGAGCAAAAAAACAAATGGAAGAATTATCGACGAGATTGAGTAAATTGAGGGATATGGAGACTGATTTTGAAGGAGTACATCAACAACAAAAGTTTGAATTTTTGAAAATTTTTTTTAAATTTTCTTGTTGGGAACCCTTTAATAGAGTTTTTGTTTATTGACTTTGGGACTAAAAATGAGTTAAAATTTCCTTTCTTTTTTTGGGTCCAACTGATTACATGTACATTTTATACGGGAACTTGGAAGCCATGTCTGGATATTTTTGGATTTTATATTTAACTTACTAGGGATATGTTGCATATCAGGGCTGGGTGAATTTCGCATTTCTCTTTTTATATTCCGCCTAGCCCTGGTACATACAGTGGGGTACAAAAGTAGACTCAGGTCGCGCTAAGGAATTTAGTATAATCCTTAAGAGATCGGTCCAGTCTTTCTTCTTTTCTTATTAAATAACTCCAAATGAATTAAAAATATGCTTTAAAATGTGTTCTGAGCAAAATGGACTCACCCAAACTATTTCAAAAAATTTTTTAGTTTAATTTTGCAAAAAACGAGGGGATTTTACGAGCAATTATTTTTTTTGTTAAATTTTTTCTCAAAATTAGCCTTGTTTTGAATCTCCATTTTTTTTTGCTAAATTAAATTTTCAGATTTGAAGAAGAAAATAAAGTTCAACAACCTACAGAAGATAGCAATGGAGAGGTTAATGCAGCAAAAGGATATAATTATGTATCTATTTTTTTAGTAAATTAAAAAATTATTTTAAAGAATCCAGTTTTGGATTTTGAAAATGAGCAAAAACTTTTGTGTGTTGGAGGAGGTGATTTAAGTATTGGAGGGATGGATGGAGGAGAACATTTCTTTTTTCTTCAAACTTTGCTTAGGCGAACTTATGAAATTGAATCGGCATATTTAGGTATTTAATTGTTTTTATGTTATGTATTTTTCTTTCATATTTCCGTCTTATTTTACCTGGCAGACTGAATCCTTTAATGATATTGGTTTCAATAAATTATTCTGGTATCCTTTATCTTCCCTCTCCCTTCCCTTTCTTTCGTTTTCTTGAAAAGCAATGAAATGAGAAAGGTAAATGAGTAGGGCTGAAGTTTCTTGGAAATCGTCAGTTATCCAGGACCAAACAAAGAATCCACGGTTCTTTTCAGAGTTGCGTCGTAATTTTTTGGAATAGTAATTCGTAATTTAAAAATAATTTCGTATTCGTAGTACAAAAAATGCCGTAATTCGTATTCGTAATTATGATGCAACCCTGGTTCGGTTCAGAACCTGAGGTTGAACAAAAACAAAAACAAATAGGAGGATGTAGAGGGAATGAAAGTATGTGGGGGGAATGGCCAACATACTTTTTTATATTACTTTCACTATTTTAGACAAACAACGGACAGATTGTTTGTTAGAAATGCGTGAAGCAATGGAATTGGTTGATAAAATGAGAAAAAAGCAAAGTAGTATAGTAAATTCATTAAAATTAGCGACTGGAGCTACTTCTGGAACTGATGATATTGATACAAAAATTTTTAGTTTAAAAGCTAGAATGGAAAAAATAAAACAAGGAATTGAAGAATTGGTGCAAAGATGGATGAAAATTGAGTCTCTTTGTGGTTTTTCGATTACTGGACCTTTTGGTAGGGGGTTTTTTAAGTTTCTTTTGGTACTTTCTGGTTATCTACCACCATCTTCCTTTTAAACGAACTTGATAGGCATATTTTTTTTTACATTTTTTTGTAACATATTTTTGCTTGATCCAATACGAAGGAAACTCATATCATTCAAAAGTAAGCGCTATTTTTTAACCAAAATGGATGGATCAAGTCTGATCACTCATAAAAAGTTACAAGTCGATAATTGTAAAAAACACCGATTTCTTGCACTTATCGACTTGTAACTTTTTATGAGTGATCAGACTTGATCCATCCAGTTGGTTAAAAAAATAGCGCTTATCGAGGGCTTTTGAATGATATGAGCGGATTGGATCAAGCATAGAAAAATTATAACTGATCAAATTCGGTAAAAAGGAAAATGGTGGTAGATAACCAGAAAGTACCTTTCTTTTTTTTCAAAAAAATTTTTTTCCTAAAATAACTCGTTGTAATCTCCTTTTAAAAATAACCCCTTTCAGTAACTGACAACATTTCCTCCTCACAAATTGGCAATTCAACTTCTAATAATAATATTTCTTTTTCTCAACAATTTTTTTCTTTCCAAAATTTTTCTTTTCCAATTCGTTTTTCTAATATTTTATTTTCACAAAATTTATATTCACAACAAGATTGTAATAATACTATTTCCTTATCTTCATCATCCCGTCCTTCCTCCTCTTCTAGTGATGCTGAAATTATTTAATCTTTTATTTGTATATGATCACGTAAATAACTACATAATTTTAATTTGAAAACTTAACTCCGACGATTAGTTTGAATTTCACATTCGTGGGGGAACTGTCAAGAAATTATTTTCGTTTGTCTTATCGAGGGATTTTAGTGTCTTCTCTACTTTTATGACCTTAAAGATAGGATAACTGTTTTTACATTATTTTTTGTCTCAGGCTTTGTTTAGAGGGTCAGGTCCGGACCAAAGTTGCTCCTATCCTTTATACTAACATTTTGTTGAAAATAGGATTTTCCGGTTTTAAAAATTTTTTTAGTCATTTTAGTCATCATCCCTTTGGTCTGTGTAAAAACAAAACGAATTAGTGCCGAAAAGTTTAAAAGATTTTTATAGAAAAGAAATTTGGTTGTTTACGTGTTCATTACTTTTTATTAAGACAATTTTTAAAAATTACTTTTCCCTTTGATTTTCATCATAATTTTGCATTTTATTTTCTTCCCAATTCCAAAATTTGTAAATTTTAAATTTTATTTAAGGAGTTGTCCAATCTCTCGAAACAAATCCAATTATGGGAATTAAACAACTTGAAAGAATGCGCCAACCCCAATTACAACAACAACCACTATTACATAATAACACTTCTTTAGATGAATACCCTCCAACAACAATTACTAATGGTTGTGATGTCCAACATCATGAAAATGACCCTCATTTTAACTTTGGATATAAGTGAGTTTTTAAGGTTTTCTGGTACTTGTTAAGTATCTCCACATTGATTTATAGCTAACTATTGATATCTATACACACTTACAAAATACTAGTGTGTTTTCTCGAATAATTACCCTGGGTGATTATTTTATCAGTCCCGCTGGTGGGGATAACTGAGGAAATACGGAAAATGTGTAACTTTTGGATACAGCTATGGTGTTGAAAATATTGTACCTTAATTGAAATATATGGGGGATAATCTACGAGTAACTGTCTTCTCGATTTTTAAATTAATTTTTTTGTAAAAAAACCAAACTTATGTTAAAGACATGGGGGCTGAAATGACTTTTAGACAATTTTATATTTTGATAATTTTTAATTTTTCAAATTATTTTTTGAAATTCTAAAAAATTTTTTAAGACAACCACCACCAACAACAACAACAAATTTATCATCATTTACAAGACCTTTATCAAGACAAAGTGCAAGTACTTCATTACTTAGTGTTGATTCTTCTTTACCCACCAAGACTAAACGAAATAGATTTAAACAATTATTTAGACGTAAATCTAAAATTCAGAATTGAAATTTTCTTGTACTGGCAAGAGGTTATGTTTGCTTTTCTAACAATAAGTTAAAATAAGTATTTTAAACTTCTATTTTGCTCGTAACACTCTTTATTTCTGGGCTCCTAATTCATGCCAAAATATGAGTATGAATACGACCTTCGAAGTATTGGTTAAAATTAAAAAAAAATTTTTTTTTGATTAAAATCGTGTAATCAAAATATAATTTTTTTGACTAGATTTTTAGGTGAAAAATTTTTTGCAAAGTTTTCTTTTTCTTTTAAGCATTTACCTAACTTAAATATATGCATGACCTCTTTCCATCTCACTTATTTAAAAATTTAAAATTAGATTCAACCAATCTATATTTTTATCTTAATTTCCCTTATTTGTTGTTGCATTCAAAATTAATGTATGTATTTAGCCTTATCTTTTTTTACTTCAGCTCCTTATTTTTAGAGAAAATGACAGCATATCAGTTGTATTTTTTGCCTTATTTTAATTAATCTTTTCCCCCAAAAATTTAATTCTCTTTTAAATGAATTTCACTTATTTTATGCCGTTCTTGCATAGATATTTTTTAAAGTTATAAAAATATATTTTAAATATTTAAAAATTATTTTTTTTTATTTTATTGTTATACTCAATATATTATTTTTAATTAATTTTTAAAATTAATGCACAAGATTTTTCCTTTTCTACATTAAAACAAATTTCAAAATAATTTTTAGAAACTTTAACCAACTTTAATTAAAACATGCTGGACTAAAACACTTTTAATATAATATAAAACTTGGAAATTGTAATATATTTTGGAAATTAAAGGAGCAACTTTAAATAAAGCAAAGAAAACAAACTAAATAAACTTTGAATTTTTTTACAACTTTAAATAAACTTGTTTTCTTAAAAACAAACTTTAAAATAAAATTTTTTCTGAATATGTTGTTTCCAAGTTTGTTTTAATGTTTTTGAAGAAATAAATGTTTGTTAAGGTTGAATTTTGTGCATTAATTAAATGTTTTTGTTTTTAAGCTTAATTTAAACAAAAAGTTTTAGTAATTAAAAATGATTAAAACAAGGAAAAGACAACGCGTGAAAGATGAATTAAATGGTGAATTAAATAGTGATATTGAAACTGAAAAAATTGAAAACAAAAAATTAAAAATAGAGAAAGAAGAAACAAAACAAAAAGTCAAAAAACAATTAAAAAATAAGGAAAAAGAAGGGAAGCAACAACAATTTAATGAAGAATCTAAAATTCAACACGTTATTCGTTTGTCTAATGTTCCATATGGATTTTTTGAGAAGGAAATGAATGGGTATTTTAGGTGGGGAACTTAATACAAACATGTTGTTTTTGTTGAATGAAATAAACATTTGAAACAACTTTTATCTGAACATGTTTTATTTTAAGTTTATTATTTTTAATAAACCAACTTTAAATAAAACGTGTTCAACTTGTAATATAAAACTTGGAAATATGTTTTGGGGAACGGAGCAACTTTAAAACAAAAACAAACTTTAAAATAAACTTTTTTCTGAACATGTTGTTTTCAAGTTTATTTTAATATTGGTATAAGTTCTAACTTGTTTGATTTTGTTTAAAACAAAGTTTTGCAACATTCAGAACAATTTTAATATTTATTTTTAGTCAATTTGGTGATGTCAAACGTGTTCGTGTTATTCGGAGCAAAAGAGTGAGAAAAAATAATAAAATGTTAAAAAAAATTTTTTTCTAGGGTCATCATACAGGCTTTGCCTATGTTGAATTCAAAAATGAGAAAGTAGCAGAAATAGCTGCAAAATCAATGAATAATTATTTATTGGCAGAAAAGAAGTTGGGGTGTTGTGTTGTTGATCAAAATAGAATACCTAAATGTATAAGGGGAGGAAAGAGATTTGGAAAAATTATTGAACCTGGAGAGAATCGTAAGGAAAAAAATTAAAGAATTTTGTTGTTTAAAAAAGATTCAATTTTTTGATATAAATTTCACATTAAATTATTGGGGAAAGGAAGGGATTGAAGGGGGGGGGGGGGGGGGGGAAGGATTGAGTAGAGGGGAGGGAGAAAGAGAGGAGGAGGAGAGGTACTTTTATTAACTACCCTGGGTAATTATTGTTTTGACTTTCTGCTGAAATGAGTTATTAATTGAGGGAAGGTTTGAAATTTGAACATGTTTTAGGGCATTTCATGGGGTTAATTACTGTTTCAATTTGGGGTAATTATTTGAGGGAGGGCAATTAATACGGGTTATACGGTATATTTATAATTTAGAAAAACCTTAAAAAGAGATCCCAATGAAAATTATTTTCAGAAAATTTTTAAAATTTTATTTTTTAAAGGTTTGAAGGAAACATTGAAACGTTTAGCGCCAAAAAATGAGAAACAAGAACGTGTTCGTTTGGTAATTTTTATTTTAATTTTAATAAATTTGGAAGGTTGATTTCTGTGAGGTCGAGAAAAAGGAGGGTTTTTAATTAATTTATTCCCTTTTTTTAAAATTAAATTAAAAAATTTTTTTAAATTCAGAAACGTTTTACCGAACAATTACGCGAGAAAATGTTGAAAATTAAAAATCTTGGTATTAACTATGAATTTAATTTTGAACAAAAGTTGGATAATTATCTTGAGAAGAATGGAATTGACAAAAATGATTTGTTTAAAAATTAAAGAAAAAATTAATTTAAAAATTGTTATATTTTGGAAATAAATAAAAATTTATTTATATTTTAGTAGTAATTATTTGATATTTTAGGAAGCTGAAAATCTGTTTGTATTTACAAGGGAACATCGTCTAATGTGACCATGAATTTGATATTTTTTTTTGGTATAATTCGATAGAGGATCCCCGATTTCCTGTTGGGAAGTGATTCCCGTTTTCTTGAAAAATGATTTTAGGGCCGAGTTATGGCCGTTCAAAGTTCTAATCATTAAAGTAGAGAGAAGCGAGATAATACATGGTACAAATTTTATTACGAGTTTCCAAACACTCGAAAGATTTTACTTTAAATTTTAAAAAATCCTAAATATTTAATTGAATTTAATTTTGAATAAAAACAAATTTACCCGAAAATTTATCAAAAAATTAAAAAAAAACAAAAGAAAATAAATGTAAAAGGCGTTACTTGGTAGAAAGTCTAATTTATAAATATACTTAAATGAGGGTGAGGTGAATTAAAGTGAAAGGTAATGCACAACAAAAAAAATTTACAAGCTCTCAATACAAAATAAAATTTTAAATTTCTTTAAAATCAAATTAAGAAAAATGAAATTTCGTAGAGCATTGTAAACAAAAAAATTGTGCAAACACCTTTTGTTTATATGAGGACCTGATTTGGGGATTTACATAGGTATATATTTGATAACAGAAAAGAAAATTATTGGCTTTAAAGAACGATTGTTCGAGAATAAAGCCTGGTACTTTCCTGTTATGACGCAACAAATTTAATTTTTTTTTAAAAAAGCTAAAAATGCTCAAAAATAGTAATAATAAGCATAAAATTTTTTCCCACACGCATAAATTAAAAGAAGCACTATTCATTAAGGGAATGCAGACTTTTTTTAAAAAATTACCTTTTTGAGAATAAAAAGTTTATGGGGGGGGGGGGGGGGGGCCCACCTATCTGATGCCCATCTTGTTCTTTTTGAAGCAGATGATAAGCACAAATTTCCCACATATATTGAGACCAGTCTACCGTAGTGTTTTTGTTCATGCCTAACTCTCTTTCACAAAAAATTATGGAAGTCTGTTCCCTGGCCCACCAATAAATGAAGTGGACAAGAATGCAAAAACAGAGAAATAGACACTTTTGATACTATTTTAGACCAGATAATTGCATTTATGCCGCCTAGTTAACTGTATTGGGCATTTTTAGCTTTTTAAAAAAAATTTAAATGTGTTGCGTCATAACAGGAAAGTACCTAAAGCCTAAATACTAGGGTAGCTTAAATCCTCAGTTGAGACCCAATGGAAGGATATATAGGGATCTGGAAAGATATGCGTTTGTCTGGCTAATTCTAATACTAATTGTATAGAGAAGTGTGGAGCAAAAGAGAGGGGATGTGGGGAAAAGGGAGAGGGGGCTAAAAGAGGTCTGAAATTCTATTGAATTTAGAAAATTGTTATTCAATGTTTGTAACAAATTTTAGTTTTCGAAAAATTTAGGCATCGAAAAAATAGCCCTTCCCCCTCTAAACAAAGTCTACTCAAGTGGGCGATCGCAAAAAAGACCCGAGGCTTTTTTAGAGGACAGTAGTTAGAGAGAGCTATAGCTATCTCTCCTTTAGCTAGTGCAAAAGGTTATTCGGCGGCTGGTAGCGAACCAGCATCTTCAGTAGACCGGACTGATGTGTTAGCCATTACACCACGCCGCATGCTGCATAACTTTAGGAATTAAATAGCTATAGCTTTACAATAAGTATCCACAGTTTGTATTATCTAACCTCTTTTCTTATAAGGTCGAAATCCTTGAGGTTTTTCCGGTCGAGTTAAAGGCTGGAATTCTTCAATGTTTGGAGGATTGGATGATTCTTCATGTGGCAACTTCGGTTGCTTCCAGTTTTGGAATGCACTAAAGTTTGAATGATTAATATGTGTATTGGATAATTGCCCCTGAATTGAATCCGTTTGTGTCCAAGGCTGGTATCCTTCAGAGTTTGCATGTTGAACGTTTGGACGGGATGGTTGTTCATGAGCCGTTAAATGCTGAATGTCTAGATTTGATGGTTGTGCATGCGCTAAATTCGGTTGTCTCCAAGGCTGGAATCCTCCTTTGTTTGAATGTTTAAATTGAAGATTTGATGATTCTCCCTGGTGCAAATAATTATGTGATTTTGCTTGATTGTCGAATGTCGGGGCGTTCATATTTCTTGAGGCTTCGGAAGATCCTTAAAAAGACGGCATTTATTATTAAAGTCTATACAATAATTTAAATTTATATCATTTTATAATTTCAACATACTAGTCTCCTCGATATTAAAAGATGACGGTGTTGTTTGGTGGGTTGTAGGCAAATTTGGATTGTGAAATGATTGA
Source organism: Meloidogyne incognita (assembly GCA_036172945.1). Classification (NCBI taxonomy): domain Eukaryota; kingdom Metazoa; phylum Nematoda; class Chromadorea; order Rhabditida; family Meloidogynidae; genus Meloidogyne; species Meloidogyne incognita. The sequence continues at coordinate 6,009,196 of JARQAC010000004.1, forward strand.
AAACCCTCATTTGTTTGAGGGTTTTGTTGAAAATTTAGCATTGTGTCAGAATGTGGAGAATCACCGAAATTAATAATATTGTTTGGATAGTTTGGAAAGAGCTGTTGATTATTGTAATGCCCACCATAATTTGGGGGATATTGAGGATAATGAGGGATTCCTGCATTAGGAGTGTTTTGCATTTGCTAAAAATGTGAGGGTATTAATTATAATTTTCTTTGAAAATTTTATAGAAAAAAGAGGGATTGTTAGTATTGTGTCCGAATTGCCAGAAAGAATATGAAGGAATAAAAATAGCCCATCATTGGGTTGGATAATGGATAAGTAGGTTGTCTGGGCTCTCTATTCCCTCCACTGTCCAATAAACCTTTTCACACCATGAACATTGTAGTTAGGTTGTCTAGTATAAAATCAGCCATTAAAGATCAGGCTTGATTCGGCCGACCGTTGCTGCACTTCATTATTCCTAGCTATTGTTACTAGGTGTATTTATTTTTGTAATATATTATTCTATGTATTTTTGTAAGTCCTAGGTAGACTGGACCTTCTTAGGGCATAACAGGATTAAATACCCTAATGTTATAAAAATACCTGTTGATTTGGCGAGTTCAAAGCCCCACTTTCCCTCAAAAAATACTCTATAGTATCCTTTCCCGGGTCCACTCCATAATTTTTTGTTATAATAATTAATAATAATAAATTAATTTTTATAAAATTTCTTAACATTTCTTTAAAAATTTTTTTTTAATTTTTTATTGCAAAAAATATTTTTATAAATAAAAATATTAAAAGGAGAAGCAAGTCTAATATGTGGCAAGGAATCGATGGAAAATAACATCGTTGATTAAGCAGGCATTTCAAAAAAATTTTTTTTCTTTAATAAGACGCTCAATAGATTTATGGATTTTTAAATAAATTTTTTAATTTGTCTTTAATTTCAAAAAAGCTTTTGTATAAACAAACAAAAAAAACGGCTAAAGACTCGAGGAATAAAGAAGAATCATGTTTTCCATGCCTAGAATTTTTGATAGAGATTCAATTAAATTCTAAGTTGTTTAATTAAAGAGAGGGTCTAAGTATTTTACCCATTTCACTTTAAAAAATCGGTTAGTAAAACCCAGTCCAGAAATAGTAAAAGAAAATTATAGGGGATTGATTCTAAGAGCTTTTTGAAGACTCGAAATGTTGTTTAGTTATCCCTAAACCATCCTTCCACCTACTAGAGGTTTTTATTTTATCAGCTAGAGTAAACCTCGCCGGCCTTACACTTCTTGCTGGGGACTTTGGCAATTAATTGAATAATTTAATAAAAATATTTACTTTTGCCCCTTAAATGGGGGGAATATTTATATTTATACAGGGTGCGGCAAATTTTCCGCCCCTTTTGTTTTGGTCATAACTCGGTTCAAACTCAACAAAAATTAATAATTCTTTTTTTATTTTATTAACAACTCTCCGAGAAAATTTTTGGTATCAAAATCACCATTAAATTTTAAGTTTACTCCGAGTAAACTTCTCTCAAAGTTTGAGCAAAATTTTTTGAATAAAAATTGGCCTAGGTCCAAGGCTGAGATTTTGATATTGGAAATTTTTATATCATTCGAATCAGCTCTTCATTCTGATTCGAATGACATCAAAAATAGGGGGCTACGACAAAAATCGAATGAGATATGGTCCTCTGAATGATAAATTAAAATAATTTTGGGAAATATAAATTTTTTGAATAAAATTTTCAAAGACGAGATTATAAGCTATTTCGATGCGCCTGAACGAGATAAGTCGATTGGTACAAAAATCATTGGGATTGAAAGATTTTGGGCGAAGTTATGATAGATTAAAATTTGGCAAGAAAAAATGTTTTTTGATGCATTTTTATGTTCGGACCGGCTTAACTTTACCATTTGTGAACCAAAATTTTTCCTTTTGGTACCAAAAATTTTCTCAAAGAGTTGTGAACAAAATAAAAAAAGAATTATTAATTTTTGTTAAGTTTGAACAGAGTTATGAGCAAAACAAAAGGGGCGGAAAATTTGCCGCACCCTGTATTACAAAATTTTTGCTTATTTTAATATTTATTTACGTCAATTCTCCCAGAAGCTTTCCTTTGTCTTTAAAAATTTTTTTCAATTTTCTTTATCCACCCACACAAAATTAAATAATTTTTAAAAATTTTCTTCCTCATAATTTTTTCGATCTCTCCGATTTCTTCAAATTTGTTCATTTTTCTTCCCAAAATCGAAAATTTATTTATAAAGACTAATAATCAATGGCTAATAATCAATCTAAACGAGAGAGGGCAATTAATAGAAGTTATAAAACAATTTTTGATGTAAAATAAAAACAAATTTACCCAAAAAACTTTATACACATTTAAAAACCAAAATAAATAAAATGTCCACAAAAACATGTAAATTAACAGAGGAATTTTAAAATATGGAAGGCGGTCGGGGGGGGGGGTGGGGATAATTCCCCCATAACTTTAAATAAAAAGGAGAAAGGTTGTGAAGGGCGTTAAATGGGAGAAACAGAAAAATAAATTTAGGTAAATAACAAAATTAAGGGGGGAGGGTGAATTAAATAAAAATAAAAGGGGGAGTGAAAGGTTAATGCACAACAAAAAAATTTTACAAGCTCTCAAAACAAAATAAAAAAATATTTTCAAATTTCCAAGAAAAAACTCAAAAAATTTTTTAAAAGATTTAGAGCATTGTAAACAAAAAAATTGTGCAAAAACCTCCTTGTTCATTTAAAATATTAGAGATCGATAAACGATATTCTTATCATTTTATTGTCATGGTGGATCAGGTCCAGGTCGACAAAAAGTTCCCGATTCCGTTAAAAAAATTACCAAAAAATACCGAAATTGTTATCAATAAACCTTTCAATCGACATATATAGTCGGTATCGATAAACGATATTTTTAAACGATATATTGTATCGTTCCGATCTCTAATGTAAAGGAGAAATTAGGACATAAAAATTAAATAAAAATTGGTTGGCCACTCGGTAAGGGGTCTGCATTAAGGTTGGTGGATAGTTGGAAATCTTCGGATATCCGGATCCGGTATCCAAACCGAAAATTTCCGGATATCCGGCCTTTTTTCGGATCCGGATCCGCCAACCTTAGTCTGCATAAGCGACACTTTCGAATTAAAATACCCCTTCACTTTTAAATACAAAGTAGGGTTGTTCGGATTTGAAACCCTAAAATTTTGATATTTCTTTTCAAAAATTAGGCCGTGTTTATGAAATGTTATAAATCAAAAATTTTTGAAAATACGTGATTCCTTAGAAATTCCTTCAAAATAAACCCGGTATTAAACTCAAACACAAAGTAGTAAAAAGAATTAACCGAAAACTGGGAGTAGTGGTTAATAATCGGTAGTGAACAACCCTAATACGAAGAATAAAAAATAACAGCTTGGATTAGTTACTGTCGCCTTCTTTTCCATTTCTGGATTAAAACGTGGATTGGATTCTTCAATTCATGGGTGAGCGCTTTGGGGTTTTCGTTTTGCGTCCTGCTTTTTGTGGAGCCGGTCCGTTCAAATCATAATTCTTGGCTTTTCCTGCACCCTTCTTTTTTGAAGCTTCCAAAGTATTTTGATAATTACTACCTTCAAAACGACCATTATTTAAATAATAACTTTCAGATCCTTCTGTAAAGTTAAAAATTATAAAGTTTCTTAAATTAATTGTTGAAGATTTTAATTAGGAATTAGAGCGGCAACTTTTTCTCATTTTTAAGATTTAACAAAAGTTTTTCTGTCCCCAACCTATCCCCGAATTTTTAGGCAACAAAATCATCGCATATACTAACTTAATCAAATATTGGGTTTATATTTCAAAGATTATTTGTAGTGTTTAAAATTTAGTAGAGGGTTAATGAGAATCTTTTATCAACAAATAGAGAGGAGAAAGTAAAATGCGGAAGAGATAACCGACAAGTACCCATTCGTTGCAGAAATGCCTTTTGCGGACATAAAGATAGCGAGCGACCCATTTCGTTTATTTAGAAGTTTTAAAATCTAAAATTTAATGTTTACACTAGAGTTGCGCCCCGACCCCGTTCCCCGACACAACCGCCCCCGAGCCTTCGGGGCCCAACACTAGTTTACACATACGATGAAAGTTAGTAGTCGGATTGAGTAGACCAGCAACTGTAAATTAAAATTTTTTCATTTAAAAATCAATATAAATTTTGATAGTTTTTGAGAGAGACCGGAGTGAGAGGGGGGCTTACAAGAATCAAGACTGAAGCTATATTAGAACATGCGGCGAAAAAAAATTGTTTACCACACTGGGGGTGTATCTCGAAAAGACACGATTTCGATAAATGATATTTTTGTTCAAAATCTTGACTCGGTCCAGTCTCCACATAAATTCACACCGACATTTGCTAAAATAATACATAGCCTAATTTTGATTTGAGGGAAATCAAAATTTTGATTAAATTATTAAACTAACATTGGTGATCTTGTTGTTGTTTTGCTTGCTCATATTGTCTCATTATTTCGTCAACATTTCCCTGATTCCATTCAAAAGAAGAATAAACAAAATAAAATGAAAGGAAGAACAAAAAAATTGAGAAATAATTCATTTTTATGGGAAGGATTTTTAAAAATAATTTTTTTGAAAATCTAAACTTAATTCTTTCTATTTATTCCAAAAGAGATTAATTAAAAATAAAGGAATAATAAGTCCAGGCTGGCGGTCATTCTGTCCCCCAATTTTTATTCTAAATTTCTTAAAAATATTCCGTTCGTAAATAAAAGCTCTTCTAAAGTGTTAAATAATATTCAAATATAATTATACCCCCCCCCCCTCCACCAGTCCGCGATTCAGTTGAAGTACGAAATGGTCAGTCATTTTTTCCTTCCATAATTTTAAAAATTTGCCTGTGGTCACATTCATTCACTCACTCTTCAAATTTTCGGACCCTGGAAATTGAAAAACAATGGGGTCAAGTTGGCCTCAGCTTCGCCGAGGCCAACTTGACTATGTCCAATCGTGTATCGTGGATTAGACTATAATTAAATGAGGTATTCAAAGTGTTTTTTTGGTATAAATATATCCATCTCTTTTATTGTTTTCTACTAGTGATGCGGTAATAAAAAGTATCGCTTGGGTTTTTTCTTTTTTTTTATCGCTTAGTTTAAGCAAAGTTTAAGCAATTTTAAAATTAAGTTTGTGAAGGGGGAAGTTTGTAAGTGTTTGTAATTGTTGTTTTATTCTCCCCTTATATACGGCCTTTTTTGGGGAGGGATTTAATAAATAAAGAGGCATCGATCGCATTATTACGTTACGCTTACATGAAAACGCAAGACGCAGGCGAAGACGCATTCTATTTAAGCAAGTGTTTTCTCTCCTCATTTCCCATGAGGAGATTTTTTTCCCCCCCCCCCCCCATAACTCACGCGGGAATAATACATCAGTCCCGCCATTATCTTTGCTCGTGGCGGCGTAGTGACAGAAGACCCACAGACAGAAGACCCAAGGACAGAAGAACCACAGACAAAAGACCCACAGACATAAGACCCACAAGGACAGAATAACCACAGACAAAAGACCCACAAGAAAATTTTTTAACTAAAACTTTATAAGAAATTTTCTGAAATTTCTGAAAAAGATTTCCAATTTCTCAAGGCACAAAATTAATAAATTTTAAAATATAAAAAAATTTATTATAAAGTTAATCAAAAGAATTTTTAGCGTTAAATTTTATGGATGAGTTTTATCCACCGATCTCCCTCCATGTTACTCAGAAATATAAGTAATCTCTACTAACCCAAAGATCCCCTATATCTTTGCATATCTCCAATACACTTGATCGCTTCTAATCCTTCTATATTCCTCCATGTGGGCCTAACTGTTTAGAATCACCTAAATACCCCTTGATTCTAAATATCCCTTTGATCTACTTTTCCCTTTCATCGTCACAGACATGAACTTTGGAAATTTTGAAAGGCCAAGGAGCCAGTTTTCTAACTTTTTAGCGAACCAGGTGCGAATTCTAAGAATTTTAAAATTCTAAGTATTTTTATACTATTTTTTATATCTGAACCAGATCGGATCCAGTTTTTTTTGACACGACATGGACCGAATATTCCGGATAAAAATCCCGATAATCCGGGAAATCAAGATCCCTCTTCGTTAAACAAGCTTTCCGGTAATTGGGAAATATTTCCAGTGTTGGAACAACTTCACCTGTTGTTGCAACATTCCCCATTGCTAAAATAACATGCCCGTGGTTGGAACAAACTTCCTTGTCATTAGAACAACGTCCCAGTGTTGGAACAACCCTCCAGATTTTGGAACAACCTTCCCTAATAGTGAAACAACTTTCCCGTTGTTGGATCAGCCCCTTATTATGGAAAACAAACAGAATCCCCTGCGCCAACAACCATTGCACCATAATTTATGCACAATAAAAGGGAAACAAAAAATAGTTGTGGGTCTTTTGTCTGTGGGTATTCTGTCATTGTGGGTCTTCTGTCTGTGGTCTTTTGTCTGTGGGTCTTCTGTCCTTGGGTCTTCTGTCTGTGGGTCTTCTGCGTCGACACGGCTCGTGGCATTGTAAAATAACTTCCTTATTAATTTGATTTTAATTGATTAATTAAAATTGAATTTGACCTTTTTAAAATTTTAAAAATTGATTTTTAATTTTTTAATTAAATTAATTTATTTGAAAAACCCTGTTGGGCATTTTGTTTTATTTTCTTCCTTTTGTTTTGCTCTGTAAATTAGTGCTGACGGTTCCGAGATCATGTAAAGTAGGGTTTCACCGGAAGTTCCGGTTCCGGTCAAAATTTCGGTTCCGGTGAAACCCTAATGTGAAGCATATAGCTATTTAATTCCTAAGACTGTGCAGTAGGCGGCGTGGTGTAATGGCTAACACATCAGTCCGGTCTACTGAAGATGCTGGTTCGCTCCCAGCCGCCGATTAACCTTTTGCACTAGCTGAAGGAGAGAAATAGCTATAGCCCAGCTGCTTTACTACATATCACAGGCTACCTAAAATTCTGACAGATGAAAACTTCGATCTACAAATACAAAATTTGAAACTCACAAAGATTTGCAGAACTTATAGCCTAACAAGTTTTTGGTTAGGAAAATTTAAATTTTCTTGATGACTGTATATAAAAAGTAATGATCACATTTGAGGGCCCCCGTATATGCTTGAGTAATTTTTAAAAACTTTTTTGGAATAACTCACGCGGGAATAATCCCTCAGTCCCGCCAAATTCCCCATCTTAAACTTGCGGATTCCCGGACGAGTAGATTGTTTCTGGTTTAGGACTTTTATCATAAATATGGATATAATTTAGTCGGCCAATCGCTTCATTAACAATAATTGGGATTAAAGCAACGGTTAAGAATGTTCAGAGGAAAAATATACCTTTTCAAATTTGCCTATTCAAATTTGCCTATCAAAAAATTATTATAAATCCAACATCTCGTCAAGAAATTAATATTCCTGAAGAAATGAAAAGAACAAGAATTCAAGTGAATGACAATTTTTAAAATATTTTAAATATCAAAAAAATATTTAAAATACTGGTTTTTAAATCAAAAATATTCTTAAAATCAGAATATTTCTTAATATCAGAATTTTTTGAAATCAGGATAATTCTTAAAATCAAATTTTTTTAAATCAGAATATTAATCAAAATCTGAATTTTTTAAAATAAAAATTCTTTAAAAATCAGAAATATTTTAAAAATTGAAAAATTCTGATTTTTAAAAATATTTTGAATTAAAATTTTTATCATTTTGAATAATCATCTTTTAATAATATTTAAAATATTTTAAAATCATAAAGAATTATTATTTCTCTGGACCGTATTTTGGTCGTTCCGCCTTTTGACCGTTCCTTGTTTTGGTAAGACCGTGTTTTGTCTGTTCCTCGTTTTGGTATGGTCCGTATTTTGGTCGTTCCGTGTCTTGGTAAGACCGTGTTTTGTCGTTCCGTGTTCTGTCTGTTCCGTGTTTTGGCATTCCTGGTTTTGCCCCTCACCCGTAAAAATGCAAGGGCAATGAGTTGGCCGTTTTATACGGACACTGAGTTGTCTGCTCTCATTTATCAGTTACCCTTAGATTATTTTTTCCATCGACTTTCAGTTGTTTCTCAAATTGTTTTTGCATAAAAATCTATTTTTTAAAGCTGTTTACTGCCCATTTAAATCACTGGCCAATTCACACTGCCGAAATCACTCGGCACCCCCTGAATTGTCCCATTTTTGACCTTCTCTAAATTGGCGACTAAATTGCCCCCTACACTTTTTCTAATTTTGAAACTTTTCTTTCTGATGATGAGTCATTCTTAAGGTTTAGATACACAGCAATTAACTAAATTATAAAATAAAATGTCCAACCGTCGTGGTGGTTTTGTAGAAGGGAAAGTTTATGTTGGCGGTTTACCTGAAGATGCCACATCCGAAGAGGTTCCAATTTTAAATTCTTCCATTCCCCTTTTAAAAATTTAATTCTCTAGTTGGACGACGCTTTTCATAAATTTGGGCGAATTCGCAAAATTTGGGTTGCCCGTCGTCCTCCAGGTTTTGCTTTTGTGGAATTTGATGATCACCGAGATGCAGAGGATGCTGTACGTTCAATGGATGGAACGTTTGTTAAATTTCTTTTAACCCCGATTTTATCTTTTAAATTCCAATTTAGGCGTATCTGTGGTGTTAAAGCAAGAGTTGAACTTTCTGTTAGTGCTTCTGGACGCCCTAGTGGAGGGGGACGAGGAGGCTTTCGTGGTGGCGGTGGTGGTGGATATGGCGGTGGTGGAGGAGGAGGGAGAGGATATCGTGATCGATCTCGCGATCGTCATGATCGGGACCGGGACCGTTCAAGGTTTATATTTTAACTGAAATTTTTACCGGATATATCTGTCTGAATAAGGGTAGGAATTCTTTATATTTACTATCATATTAATAGGGGTGTTTTAGAGTTTGGTCTGTGTTCGGGGCAATTTTCTTGACTTGTTCGATTGATCCGGGTCAATTCGAGTTTTGGGGTATCCTAAAAATCCTGATTTTTTGCTTTGTTCGGTTCGACAACGATCTCCTGGTTAATTTTAAGACCAACGTTTGGAAATCAAATCCCAGGCGACCTTATTATATTAGCTTTCTTTGGGATTTTTTGGGACATTAGCTTTCATTGATTACTTAACCGCGGATTAAAAATATTTGTCCGCACTTGCGTACTTAGTTAAATCTCACATGGGAAAAAATCAAAAATCCCCAAAATATCTTAAAACTTGAGGAGTGCTGTTTTCAGCAACACACACACAACCACCCAAATATCTCACCATCAACTAACCATCTTTTCAACCTCATCTCATCTCAACCCAAACAATCCATCATTTTCTCAATTTGTTCACCCAAACTTTAAAAAATTCGGCTCAGCATTTGCAAATGCCGGATAGAAAAATTAAAAATTTTTTTTGGATTTTTCCTTGTCTCCTTTATTCATCTCTTTTTGTGTGTTTTGTGAGTCATCACCAGCTCCTCATCCGCAACTTTAAATCAGATATACTTTAAAAAAAAGACAAAAATCTTTCAACTTCTCTTCACAAAAATATACAGATCTCGCTCGCCATATCAACGTCGCGGTGGTGGCGGTGGAGGAGGAGGACGTTCATACTCACGATCACGTTCTCGTTCACGTTGATGATGTCAAGTGTTCTTGTTGAGGAAATGATTTTTTGGAAGGTTATTAACATTCTCCCTTTTCATTTTTTAAACAAAATTTCTCATTTTTTCAGTTCAACATTTGTTACTAATTGGATGAACGAAGGATTGAAATGATTTTCATTTGCTTATTTTTTTATTTTTAAATGATTTTGCAATGCTTTTTACCAAAAATTGTAATTTTTTTATTTCGAATTAATATGTTGTTGTTAGGCTTTTGGCGTTTAAATCTTTAAAATTGCTAGCTTTGGGGTTTATCCTATTTTAAATATCTAGACAAATTTAATTTCAGAGAGTATGCAAGACCGATGATCGGGGATTTAATTTTTCGAACCGGGCCGACTTTAGAGTCATTTGTTTCGGGCCTCATTTCAATCGAACCGAGCCGTTCGATAACTTTCCCCATCATTTCTAGGAAACAAGATCTATAAAGCCAAACATTCAAAAACTCCAAAAGTTTCTCAACTTTCAACCCTAATAATGTGTTTTTTTCAATACATTTTATAATCTCTCAAAAATGCTTGCTAAAAATCCCTAGTAAATGAAAAATTTTTTTAATTTTAAGATACACAATAAAGAAGCAACACAAAAAGTCAAATTATCCCAATCACCACATAAAATTCTCATTTTTTCTGTTTATCCTGACCCTTTTCTTTATCTTCTTTAGACGTCCCAGCACTTTTGTCAGTTTTCTTATCAGAATTTGGGTACTGTGTTACTTTAACCTCCTGGGATTGTTTACCTCTTTGATCAACCAATTGTTGTAAACGAGCCTAAAATTAAATTTTAAGAGAAATTTCATGGGAATGGATGTCTTTTAAAAATATTTTCTACTTTTAAAACCTCTGACCCAGGCCCTCCAAAATTCTCAAAATCTCTCGAAAATTCACCCTACGGCCCTCGGAAAATTCCCAAAATTTTCGAAGTTCAAATGATCGCTTTTTAAATAAACTAAGCAAATACCCAACATAACCCTCCAAAATTTAAAAAAAAAACAGACCGGATCATTCAGCAAATCCCCAACAACACCAGCTCCAGCAACTTTTTGTCCACCTCCTCCGTCTTCTTCAGTTTCCATTGGTGTTGGTGCAGGTGTTGCCATTGATGGAGAACGTGAACGACTAGGTTGTTGACTTTCAGTAGCTGAAGATCAATATGTTAAAATTTATAAAGAATCCCTATTTTTTCTTTCAAGAAGCAGGGAAAGAATCTCAAACTAAAGATTTTAAAAACTAGGGTTGTTTACGGCCGATAAACCCGAAAATTTTGATTTTTCTTGCCAAAACTTAAAATGAGTGATTTTTAAAATAATCTACATAAAATAAAATCGGTATTTAACTAAAACTCAAAAGCAAAAAATTGGGCTTTTAAAATTAGGACAAATCATAACCGGGAGATACATATCGGGTTATGAACAAACCTAGTAAAAAGTGGCAAATTAGTTTAATCTCTTAATTAAGAACCACTATGAACGATTTACATATCATTATAGCCGATCTATTAGCGTTCAAGATATTAATCACTAACCATGTTCAACAGACATTCGAAGGGCATAAGCCATTTGCTCTTCTTCTGTCATTTCTTCAAAATTAATTGGTGGAACTTGAGACTTTTCAGCAGTTTTCTTCGAACCTCCCTCATCTCCTCTTTCTTCTCCAACATCCATTGCATTATCTTCTTCCTGTTGAGGTTGTTCTTCAACTTGTGGGGGAGCATCCCCTCCTCCTTGTTGTCTAACACGCTGCTCTTCCAATGAGATTCGAAGCGCCTAAGAATTGAAGCAAATTAAGGGAATGAATTACTTTGGGGGTTTCCGGAAATTTTTTTTCTAGAATAATAATAAAATTCGAAAAAGTGGTTGTTGAGTCTGCTATTAAAATATTTCGGATGGCTGATTATTGTTAGGCGCTTCAAATTGGTATTTTGATAGGCTTTGGAGTCAAAATTGAAGCGACTGACAACAACCAGCCATCCGAAATAAATGTCACGTTCAATTCCACCTATATTTCTAATTTTTGACGGTTTCTCAATTTAATTTAAAAGGCTGAATTTGAAATGTTTCAGAAAAAAACAAAAATTCAAGAGTGAAAGATTTTAACAAGTCAAAACACAACAACCCTCCAACCAAAACCCCCCCCCCCCAAAAAACATTTTAAAAAATAACCATAGCCAATTCCGGATCATCCTCCTCATTAATACCAAAATCAGCCCCAGCTCCAATATTCCCACCACCCTCACAAATAGGCGAGCGAAGTATTGCATCATAAAGTTTAGTGTCTCCAGCAGGAACAACCAAAAGATGAGAGCCTTGGCCGTCTCTTTAAGGAAAAAAATTTTTTAGGAAAAATTTTGAAAAAATAAAAACTAACGGTCCATTCAATATATTAATAAAATCGGAAACAATTTGGTTATTTTCTGCCATAGCTTCGCCAAAAAGAACAAAATCTGCATTAACCTTCTCTTTTTTAAGTTTTTTGGCGAATTTGAGGAACTGAAAAAGAAAAAAAGAATTATTAAAAAATTTTTTAATAAAATTCTTAAGGATTTGTTTAGAAATTTGTGGCAAAAAAATTCCAAAAATTTTATATAAACTGGAAAGACAGATGAAAAAACAATTTAAGAAGAACCCCAACATGTTGTTGATTTAACTACTTATAATATTGATAGACAAAATGTTAGACAGGAAATGTTGGGAATACAAAAAGAAACCCTGAACAAAAACTTAGGATTTTGATTTGAAAGGTGGTTCCAGCCTTTGGAAAAGAAGATATTCGAAATTCTATTCTATCCCCATGACCTATAGTCAATCAAAAATTATCTAAAATAATTAGTAAAAAACCTCGATTACCGAATCTTTTTCCGTTAAAAGCTGATCCAATGGACTTCCAACAAAAACAATTATACGCATTTTGTGAGTGCGGATTTTACGATGTTTTAAAGCCAAATAAGCAGTTTTAACTCCGGGAAAGATTTTTGTAGAACCCTAAAAATTAAAATGTTTTTGGATCTCGGCTTTAGTTGGAATCACGCTTGTAGCCCTTTACAAATTTTTCCTGGCTACGAGCCTGCTTGAAATCATTAAAAATGAATCAAAAAATGGAGGAATACACTTTTAAAATATGTAAAACGAAACTTAGTTCTGATGAGGATTCAGACCAGACAGTAGCCAGGAAAAATCTTCTGGGGTGAGGGGGGCAGAGGGGGGGATCATTTTCGGAGCCGAAGGCGCCAAAACCTCTATTAGTGATGCAAATTTTCAACCAACCCATTACGCTAAATAACCACCTTAAAAAATTTGTTACATTTCCGTTATTTGCTACCCTCTTGCGGGCATATTAATTTTATTATCATGTGCACTAGATCAATCAAGGGCGTAACCAGAGGGTCGATTGGTATCTCATCAGAGGATTCCCTGGTATCTACACAAGATAAAATTGTACCAAAAAATACCCCAATATTTATGTCGAAAACAGGTAGGGATAACGAAAAATTAGCAGAGAATTAAACAAATACAAGCTACAAAAACCATCAAAAATCCCATAAAACTAACGTTAATTTCCAAACTGTGCAGGCGAACCATTAATTTCCGGTCATCAGTCAATAAAGAGTTCAACACCTCCACACGACTTAAAAAATTAAAAAAAAATTTTTTCTCCCCAAAATTTTCAAAAAAAACTTTGCAAGAGAAATTAACCCAACAGCATTTTCCGGATTGCTTCGAAGTTTGTAATGAACTAAAGCACGGACTGCTTCTTGTTGACAATTAAAACGAGTTGGTGGAAGGTCCCCATTACGCATCCATTCAGAATTGTCAATGCTTTTTGAAAATAAAAATTTGTTTTCAAATTTTAAGTTTATTCCAGTAAACCTATTGACCTTGAAGACCTACAAATTTTGAAAGGGAATATCGACGGATTTAGTGTGATTGAAGGGGATAGAGATATTGTACTTATCTCCATAGTGCTGGTATTTATACCGTTATTCCTTTAAATCCCTCGATATTCCTCTTAAAAATTTTTTGTAGGTCTGTCTTCAGTGCCAAGGTTAGCCCCTTTTCAAAAATTTATTTACCAAATCATTGTACTTTCCTGAGACATATTTTAGTTTCTTAAAATTTTTTGAAATAAACAATAGAATTTAATAAAATAAATATGTAAAACCAAAAATAAACGAATTAATCCGACTAATTAAACATTAAAAATTTCTAGATTCTAAAGTAAAAAATCAAAAATGATTACATTATTTCCGGCGGGGGACGACTGAGTCCCGGAGCCTTATTTTGGGCCATTCCAAATAAATCGAATAAATCTTTTATCATTTGAAAGCCCTGGATGCGAGGATCATTTTCGCCAACTAGATTGTTTTGATCAGATCATCATACAAAAAGTTACATCTAGATAAGTGCACGCAATCGTGATTTTTTATCTTTACTAAGATGTATTCTTTACTAGACATCCCCGGTATATACCACTCGTTTCCCCTCGCCGAGCTGAGTTCATAAGAATTTTTTGCGTAAGACGAAAACTCGCAGAGATATAGGCCACTGGAAATCGAAAAACCATCTAGGTCCAAGCGATTTTTGGTGTAAAGAATTAGAAGTCATTTTTCCTCCGAAGTATACATACATATTACGGGAGCCATGTAAAACGAACTTTTAAGAATTTATTAAAATTCTTCATTTTTTAGACTAGGTCAAAGAGAAGCATAATGAAGGATTAACCACATTCAGAAAGTCTCACTCAACTAAAACGGGCTTTACCGATAATTCTCGGTCTCAAACGTGTTTAAAATGGTGGACCGACAATTGTACAGTGGGACGATTGTACAGTGAGACAATTGTACAGTAGACAATTGTACAGTGGACAATTGTACAGTATTCAGAGATTTTTAAAAAGAAATTTATAATTTTGCGATAATCGGTAAGAAATATATATACACTTGACCCAAAGTATCGAAACCATATAATCAACATTAAATTTTTTAAATTTTATTATACAACATTGGGAAGTTGTTCAATGGAGGGGAAGCTTATTTTGATCAAAAATTTCAATTAATCAACCGAGAGAGTGATCGATTGATCAATTAATCTCTAAAGGAATCTTGATTGATCACTAAGTTGATCGATATCTGTGTCGTTTATCGCTCTCGTTTTCACTCTTCCGTTTGATCAACACTCGGTTTCCGATTTCTATATTTATCAACATTTCAACATTTCCGATTTTCACTTTCCAGGTTGATCACTCACCTGATTGATCACTCTTGGTTGTTCCCTATCGAGGTTGATCACTCACATAATTTTCGCTGATCATTTCAACGAATTGAAGTTTGTCCGTCATTGGAACAACCTCCCCATGTTGTATAATAAAATTTAAAAAATTTAGTGTTGATCATATGTTTCGATACTTTGGGTTAACATTAAATTTTTTTAAAAAAGCTCTTAATACTGTACAATTGTCCACTGTACAATTGTCCCACTGTACAATTGTCATGGAGCCTTTAAAATTTAGACACGAATAAAATAAATAACCCGGTTTATCTCTCTTTTCAAATTAAACAAAAACAACGATTTTGTTTAAGGCAAAATAGGTTTTACAATAAATGAGAGAAATAAATATGAGGTCAATGAATTGGAGGCAAACAAAAGAAAAATAACACTAGGTCTTTTAAGCATTATCCCCTTCTCCTTGTTGTCTAATGCGCTGCTCCTCCAACGAGATTCGAAGTGCCTAAATAAAAAAAATTTAAAAATTCGAAATGACCTTTTTTAACTCTACTACTTTTATTAAAGCTCAATCGAAATGAAGGTTTCCCCCACTCACAAATTCCATTAACTCTAACAAGGAAACATCCAATACTGCATACAAAAATATGGTAATACTCAAATTTTGAATGGCCATAACTCGGCCCAAAGTCATTTTACAGTAAAACTCGCATCACAACTCAATAGAAAGTCTATTGGAACCAAAAAAAATTACCAAATTTTTGTACAAAGTATCCTATATTTCCTTGTAAGTTTTAGTGATGCTCGGGAGAAGAAAAAACCCGGGAATCGGGATCGGGATACCCGAGCATCACTAGTAAGTTTAGACGGTTTCAAAATTCTAATTCAAAAGGAAAGATTTCAACAAT
Source organism: Meloidogyne incognita (assembly GCA_036172945.1). Taxonomy (NCBI): domain Eukaryota; kingdom Metazoa; phylum Nematoda; class Chromadorea; order Rhabditida; family Meloidogynidae; genus Meloidogyne; species Meloidogyne incognita. The sequence goes on from JARQAC010000004.1 coordinate 6,025,023, forward strand.
TTAAAAAGACAATCTTCCACCCAAAAAACTCCCCAAAAATATTTTAAAAAAATAACCATAGCTAGTTCCGGATCATCCTCCTCGTTAATACCAAAATCAACACCAGCCCCAATATTACCACCACCATCACAAATAGGAGAGCGAAGTATTGCATCATAAAGTTTAATGTCCCCCGTAAGAACAACCAAAAGATGAGAGCCTTGGCCGTCTCTTTAAGAAAAAATTTTTTTAGGAAAAATTTTGAAAAAATAAAAACTAACGGTCCATTCAATATATTAATAAAATCGGAAACAATTTGGTTATTTTCTGCCATAGCTTCGCCAAAAAGAACAAAATCTGCATTAACCTTCTCTTTTTTAAGTTTTTTGGCGAATTTGAGAAACTGGAAAATGAATTATTTAAAATTACTCTGATATTCGACTTAATCCTTTTTAAACTTATTAAGCTATCGGGACTGAACCGAGGTATATAAGCCGTTTTGATTCCCAAAAATCGGGAATCAAACCCCCCCCCCCCCCCCCCCCCCAAATCGACCCCTGGATAAGCCTTTACCCAAGTTTCATTTGACAACAAATCCCCTTTAATGGAATCGTGGTCATTCAAAAACAGGTCTTAAGCCCAAGACTCCAAGGGCGTATCCAGGGGGTCGGTTTCGGGGGGGGGGGGGGGGCTAACATTGGGTGTGCGCCAAAATTTTGGCGTTCCGAACGAAAATTTTTTAAATTTCGAAGGCCGTAGACCAAAAAATCACTTTTTCGACCATCCTTCTCCTAATTCTTTCCCTCTTTCCTCCATTAGGGGGGGGGGCTCTAGCCCCCTGGATACGCCCTTGCAAAAATCATAAGAAAACCTCCTCTTTTTCCGTTAAAAGCTGATCCAATGGACTTCCAACAAAAACAATTATACGCATTTTGTGAGTGCGGATTTTACGATGTTTTAAAGCCAAATATGCAGTTTTAACTCCAGGAAAGATTTTTGTAGAACCCTAAAAATTAAAATGTTTTTGATTTACTTTAATTTTTAAAAAATAAATGAATAAAAATGGAGGATAGACTTTTAAAGTATAAAAATTTATTTGAGATTCTCAACCTTTATAAGTAGAGATCAGGATTTTAGGTTATAAAAGCTTAAAATAACAATCTAGATAAATTTCAAAAAATGACAAAGGCTCTGAATTTCTCATATTATAACTATCTTATTGGTAGGGAAAAATAGGTTATAGTATAACCTTAAAATCCACCCCTTGTTTTGTGTCGAAAATCCGAAACGAACCCATTAGATTTAAATTAGAGATAGGGCTGACATGAGACTAAACTTCGAACAAAAATCTCGATTATCGAAACTTGACGAGATATCTCATAAAATTTGAGACTCCCTACCCACCTCTAGCTTAAATAACTAGAGACTTTAAAAATCATCAAAAAACTAACGTTAATTTCCAAACTGTGCAGGCGAACCATTAATTTCCGGTCATCAGTCAATAAAGAGTTCAACACCTCCACACGACTTAAAAAATTAAAAAAAAATTTTTTCTCCCCAAAATTTTCAAAAAAAACTTTGCAAGAGAAATTAACCCAACAGCATTTTCCGGATTGCTTCGAAGTTTGTAATGAACTAAAGCACGGACTGCTTCTTGTTGACAATTAAAACGAGTTGGTGGAAGGTCCCCATTACGCATCCATTCAGAATTGTCAATGCTTTTTGAAAAAAATTTTTAAAAATTTTTTAAAATTAATTTACCAAATCATTGTACTTTCCTGAGACATTTTTCCTTTTGAAAATTTTTTAGAAATAAATAACAACTAAAAATAAATTGTAAAAATAAATTCTCAATATTAACAAAAACAAATTTAAAAAATTTAATTAATTCGAACAATTAAAGGGCAGGGACAGGGAATTTCCTGGGTGGAAAATTCCCTGGGGAAAACAGGGAATTTCCTATTCCGGTTTCATCCCGGCATCCTAAAAAAGCCGGGAAAAAGGAGCCGAAAACCGTGAAAAGGGACCGGGCTCCAATGCCTTCCGGTCTCTACGAATAACTCAAAAATAATAAAGTTCGGAGACTCTAAAAGTAAAAAATTAAAAACGATTACATTATTTTAAAGCGCCCGGTTCAGTGCCACTTGCTAACAAGTAAGTTTTTACTGTAGGTTTTATAAATAGAATTTTTTCACAAAATTTTTTAATCCTATATATAATTTTAGGGGTACGGCCCACCTTGTCGCAAGCTTTCCTTTGCTTTTTATTTTAAGGCTGGCCTAAACTTTGCTCGCCACGTGCCGACTTCATCCCACGGCTACAACGATTGGAAATACGAGAAGTTTTAGAATTTTATTTTGTTTTTTAGGTTTTTTTAAAATTTTTTTGATAAAGTTTTTAAGTGTTTTTTCCCTTTTATTCTTTTCTCTTATCCGGGTAAATTCTGCCGGATTTTTTAGCAGAGTAGGATAGATAAGATTTCTTACACTGTGTAGATAAGAGATCAGACAATGGCCAGATAAGTTTTGTCAAATGGTAGATATAAGTTGTGTCTTTGGGTAGATAAGATCTAGATAATGTGTAGATAAAAGCCTCAGACTGAACAGACAAGATTTCAAAAACTGGGTAGGTAAGAGATCCGACAATGGCCAGAAAAGACTTTTGTCACTGGGTAGATACACATTAGATAAAAGTTCAGACATTGGGCAGTTAATTACCGAAAAAGGGTAGATAAGTGCTTTGCCAAGTGGTAGATAAGATTTTTACCAATGTGTTTTTAATTGTTCTGGCAATGTGTAGATAAAAGCACAAACACTTGGTAGATATGAGTTCAAACATTGGGTAGGTAAGAGTTTTGTTAATGGGTAGATACGATACAGAAAATGTGTCGATAAAAGTTCAGATACTGAGCAGATGAGTGTCAAACAAATGGGTTGATAAGAGTTCTGGGACTCGGTAGATGAGATTTTTGCCAATGTGTTGATAATGTTTCTTGCAATTAGCAGATAGATGGTTAGAGGATTATTTTCATTATTTTCACCTGAACCGAAATTCTGACCAGAACGGATCCAATTAGAGTTCCGGATCCCGGATCCCGGAACTTCCGGTGAAACTCTAATAATTAGCTAGCAAATTAGTTAATATGTAGAAAGTTGAAAGCATGGTAAAAACAACTGCAAGATTAAACTTTTTTTGCTTAACGTTGTGGTTATTTAAACATTTTTTAGTTACTTTTTCCATTTACTCTTTTTAATCTCAATAGTTTACTTACTAACTAACGGCCTTTTAACAAAATTTGAAAAATAATTATTTTATTCTAAATTGAAGATTAGTTTAGTAAATTGTAAAAGAATGAGGTAATAGTGTAGTTTCCAGTCCTCATTTTTCCTCCCCAATTTTTTACCCCTATGTTTGTACGGAATGGTCAATTTTTCCCCTTTCTTTCATCAATTTTGCCTTTCCATATTTTGCCTAAAAACAATCAAAAAGATTAATTTTTTATTCATTTCTTATTCATTTCTTCATTTTATTCATTTCTTCACTCTAATACTTATTTAAATATCACAAATTAATCTTTTTGATTGTATTTAGGCAAAATATGGAAAGGCAAATTTGATGGAAGAAAAGGGAAAATTTGACCATTCCGTACAAACATAGGGTAAAAAATTGGGGAGGAAAAATGCGGACTGGAAACTACACTATTACCAAGAATGAAAAATAAAAAGAGAGATCACTTTTAAATTATAGCACAATTATTCTATTAATATTTTTTAATCAAAATTCATCTCTGTTTGTAAAATTCTCTATTCTGCAATTTTATGCTTTGAGTTGCAAATGTTTGGTGAGCCCTCTGAACTGACTTTTTCAATTTTGCACGTTTATTCTGGAAAAAATTGGGAAAATTATTTTTTATAAACTTTACTTAATTGTATAAGGGAAACAATAAAAAAGAGTTGCAAATTAATCAGGATGACTAAAGATATTAATTTTTATCCACAACTATCAGAGCTTCGTCGGAACCGCAAATTTGGCCGGAATAGGAACTGAAATTTTGATCGGATCCGGCACCGGATCTAATTTTTGGTTCCGGACCTGAGCCAAAAAATCCCGGAACTTCCGGCAAAGCACTACTCCATATACAGGCGGACTTGACTAGTATGGATATTGTACATTTTTAAATCTACTAATTGTTCTGGGTGAGAGGAGGGCTGACTAAAAAATACCCATAAATATATTATATCTGGGATGGCCCTGATGTATTTTACAAAGCCAAAGATGGAAGCTGAAGTGGTCCCATCAATGGTATATGGTAGGGATCGGAAGTTATTCCATCCCAGTATATTTTCAGGTACACATACGAGGTCCGACTTTATAGACTCCTTTCCTCTTTCCTTTTGAGGAATATCATTTCATTCCCTCCCCCCCAATCACTCTCTCCCATTTTCCCCCTATTAAAATGACAATTAAATATATTTGCCGCTCTTTATTTTTATTTTTTTCCTTCTACATATCCGCCAAAACAAATCTACAAGTATTTATTTATTTACAAACTACTTTGGTGGCGCCGTCAAACAAAATATAATTACAAGACGACCCTTTAAGAGTTTTTTAGTAAATATTTTAAATAGATTGTAATCGTTAAAATTAAATGAGGGGAAAGAAAAAAGAATCTTTTTTTTTTCTTTTTTAATTGAGCGAATAGCAAAGTAATTTAATTGGAAAATTGGCCAATGAATTTTAGAGGAATTTAATAGAATTTGGAGTAGTTAACGTGAGGGGGGATGTTTGGGCGTGAGATATTTTCTTAATGACAACTGAAAGTCTATTCCCGGGAGTATTCTAAAGTGTCTTGTACGAGTAAGAGGAAGGGTCGAACGAGATTGGGGATAGTGTTGGCGGTCCAGAGCTGAAAAAAGGGGATAGTGTTGTTGTGATTGGGAGTTATTTTGATCGGAGAGTGTTCTCCTGAGCCGAATGAATTCCGGATGTCTAAGAAGTTCAGTTCGGATATCGAATCCGGATATCCGGGGATATTCAGCTGCTACTCTAGGTTACTATATGACAGATAGGTCGGTATATCCGGTTAGATTTTAGAGCCTGTCTTGATTGTCGTTACAACAGGAAACGACAAAACATCCCAGTAACCATACAAAGCAAAAGAAAGGATGACCTTCAAAGTAATCTTTAGAGGAGGCTTGTAGATCTTCTGGAATTTATATTAATTCAAAAAATCTCTTAAAACATTAATTTCCCTCATTTATTATTTTCTTTAGGCAAAATATTTTTAATTAGGTAAATAATATTTTTTTTCTATTTTTGCAACGATCTGTCCAATTTAAGAGAGAGAATCCATTTATTTAAAGATAAAATCATTACAAAAAAATTTTTCTTTTCTGCGCTCATTTCCCAATAAATATATTTTCAAATAATGAGGGACAACAAAAACATAATAAATGATTAGCAAAAAGGTTAAGTAATTCTGACAAGCGGTAAATGGGCATAAATTAAAAAGAAAGACAAAAATACTGTCATGTAAAAAGGGGAGACCCAAAAGATCGACTTTTGATATTCAACACAGCTTGGGGGTATAAATAGAGGTCGGCACGGGACAGGATCCCGTACAGGATTTTACGGGATTCTGTCCCGAAATCTCGTTTTTTAAGGGTGGGATCCTGTCCCGTAAAAAAGTTTGAAAAAAATCCCGTTACGGGATCCCGTGAAGCGATTTTGCCGACCTCTAGTTATAAATCTAATGGTACCTTTTAATCCTAATTACATTTTTCAAACTTTAATTTTCCATCGCTGACTAATCCCTATTTGAGATAAACCTTATTATAATGTCAGTCCTTCCAGCACACAAGAAGAGGATATTTTATAGCGAGACTTACTAAATGAATTTCAAAAGGCTAAAAGCATCTTTTTTGTGTCAGACGAATCTTAGACTGGGTTAATATCGTCTTAATGAATTCTTCCGGAAAGAGGAAGGAAGAGGATTTAGAAAAATTTTTTAAACTTCACCTGAAACCAAATTTTAATTTGCGATTCATTTAGCCCCAATTCATGTGCCAATTCTTGTCTTCTTTTTTCAGTTAAGTAGCGATTGGCAATAAATTGGCCTTTTAGCCGTTCGAGCTTAAAAAATTGAAAGTTTTCTGTTCCGGTTCCAAGTAACATTTGAGTCTCCAAGAATCAATCAGAATTTTACATTTTTAGCCCAAGCCCTCCCTCACTTATCCCATTTCTCATTCCAATTTATCTCCAAAATATCCCAGATCCTCTATTTAGTCCAATTTCTCAGTTATCCCAACTTAAGGCTGCCCAGAGTTTGGGACAATAATAGGACTCTAATGTACCTGCTCTACAGTAAACGCAGTCCTAGGCCTTTTATCCTCCTCTCCAATATCTTTTTTCTTTGATTTTCTAAGTCGAGAACCTAAAGCTATAAATTTTAAAATTATTTTAAAATATTTTTTAGAATTTTTTCTGACCTGAACCGGGTCTATCAGAATAACGAGTACAGAAAATCCAAGGAGGTAAAAATTCATTACATTTATTTGTGCAACAACCATTTAAGTTATTTTTGGGAGATAAATTTGTTGATAAATTAGTGTTTATTTCTTCGGTTTTCTTAAAGAAAATTAAAAAATTTTAATGTTTTAGGGCCGATTAGCACAAGAATTTAAAATAATTAAGGAGTTATTAAGGGGCTAGTTAATGCCTATAGCGTCTATAGCAATTCTTCTTATTTTAGTGATTGGGGTAATCTTTAACTTATTTCAATTCTCAAAGAATATCTAAATATTGGATACTTGTTGTATGGTATTTTGAGATAACAGGAAGTTCTAACATTTGAATTAGGATAGCTCCCCGTCCCCCGTACCTACCCGACGATTTTTTTTAGCAAAAACCGCGACCCGAATTACGATCCCCAACACTTTCGACCGAAGACTCGGCAAGCTACCCTAGTTTGAATTGTTGAAAAATGATATTTTGAATAATTTGAATTTTCTACCATAACCCGAAAACCCTAAACTACCTAACCAAAAAAATCTGAAATTTTCAGAAGACTTGAATACCAATCTGATGATTATTCTAAAAAGCACCCTCGAGTAATCGTCCCCTTCAACTTACATTATTTAAAATTCCAAAATCTGGCTGTAAAATATTTTCAATACTAAATTTTAATAAATTTCTCTTTTCTTTTCTCAGAAAATCTGATCCACAAAAATCAGAAGAAGAAATATATTTTTGAAAGGTAAAGTCGTCAAAATTGTCAGAAATGTTTGGATGGAATAAATGAATTTTTTGAAGGGAAAATTGTTTTTGTTGGGGATGGGGATTTGTTGTATAATCCATGAATTTTTTAAGTGGAAAAAATAAATTTTAACCAAATTTTGTTTAGTGTTTTTATGCTAAAATATTATTAAAAAATATTTAATGAAATCTTCAATTTCAAAATTTACCCAAATGAATAGCATGTTATGGAGTAGTATTATTCTAATAAAAAGGCACTCTCTAATAGAGAGTGCCTTTCTCTCTCAAAGTTGATAATATGGAAGAGAAGGACACTCTCTAATAAAAGGGATACTTATAGTATGCCATTCTAATAGGCCTCTCTAATAGACGCCCAGAGGCTGGATGACCAAAAGGCTAGAATCGTCTAATATATTAATACAGACATTTAAATTAAGATTTATTTAATTAAGGGAAAGCTCTACTTTAGGACATGTTCCCATAAACTTTTAAGCGTCCCATCATAGACTATTTTTGGGACGCTTATAATTTGATGGGACGCTTAAAAGTCCATTGGACGCATATATGTGACGCATGTCCTAAAGTAGAGCTTTAAGGGACTATATGAGTCTAAAGAGGATAACCAAAACCTGTGGGTATCCAAAATCCTCAACCTCGTTTTCTTTTAAATTTAATTTTCTCTTCCTCAATCCGTTTAAATAGAACAATTAAAAAGAGGAAAAAAACTGTGTGGCAGGAGGGTAAATAGAGTGTAAATATTTAGTAGCTATTTAGATATATCTTCTACCACAATGAGAGAAAGAGGCTCTTCTTTGAATTAAACAACAACTAAATAAAAAGGGTCCGCCCATCAACAACAATTTAGGTAGTTGTTAATTCAATGCCAATTAAGAGTTTTTAGGAGAAGGAAAAGGAAAGAGACATATATTACTGTATTTTAAAATTTATTTTTAAATTATCTTTAGAAGAAAAAAAATTGAGAAAAAAGTTTAAAGCTACAGGGGGTCTTTAAAGACTTGTTTTTTTTATAAAAGAAAAGTTTGTTAGCCATAATTGTTTAGGTAGGGTAGGTAGGACACAACCGGTTATTAACCGGTACCCCGGTTTTTGGTTAATTCAACTTTTAAAGAACCGGGTTTCGGTTTTGAGTTTTAGTCAAATATGTTTTATTTTGGGGGAATTTGTAAAAAAAAATATATGTATAGCGAAAAGTGTCCACAACGCGCTCTTTCAATATTTCCTTGAACTTAGCATTCTTTGTACTCCAAAGTTTCAAATAAAGGTTCCCAAAAATCTGTCACTATAAAATTTATATCGTAGCAAGAGTCGATAGAGAATCAACAAAATTAATTTTTGGCGTTCTGTCAACCCAAAAAATCATTCCCCCAACCATTCTACCAACTTTTCAAAAAAATATTAATTAATCAAAAAAAAAGTTTAGTTTAGTGAAAGGTAAAAACTTATGTTTTTTGAATAATAAATAGTTTCTCGGTAATATATTTATTTTTTGTTTTTAGTTACCCCTATTATCAGTTACGTTAAATCTTGTTTTTCTATTCCTCTCTTATTTTAACCTCGATTAAATATTGTTTGGCCGTAAATAATTCAATCATTAACCGTTAATATATTTAAAGATTTAGTGAAAATTTGAATGAAAATGAAAAAGAAAATTAAGGGATTTTTAAAATAAACTGTTCCGTCTTGAGCCCACTCTGTCACGGGCTATACTAAATGAATTTTTGAAGATTTAGCTAATTTAGAGTAGAGAGGAGAATCGAAATCTCGAAAAATTCTCGATCTCGATAACCGAGATTTCTGATCGAGATCTGGTCTAGGTCCGGTCTATAGTTTTTAGGCTGCGACGAAGCGGCTTGCAAAAAGTGGTGCCTATGTTCCACTTTTCTTTCTTTCAGATATCGAGGATTATGAATGTTATTAGTAAATAATTTATTTTATATTTGACAGTTTGATCGCTTCTTGAGTTAAATTTTTAAGGGGAATGAAGACTACCTAAATTATGTAGAATATTAGAAACAAAAAATTTTTTTTGAATAATTTTTCAAAAAAAAAACTTTGTTAGAAAATTAATTAATTGAGTTATTTGAGGGAAAATAGCGGCAGTTGAAAAATAAATATATAAGTCAAATATTCTTCTTTTAATTGAATAGATGGGTGGCAGATAAATAAATATTCGGCACATTATTTAATTTTCTTTTTTTTTAATTTCAACAACAACAAGATTGACAAGACGGCAAATAAATTAAAAGGAAAGAGAGGCGATTTAAAAGAGATAATAACGGGAAGGAATAAATTATTTGAGAAAAAGTAGAGGAAAAACAAAAGCAATTTAAATTAAAAATTAGCCTCAATAAATTTAAAAAAAACTTTTAATTGAAAAAAATTTTAAAAAATTTTTTGTTTAGATAAATACTAGCTGGTTAATTGAACCGAAAACCTGGGATCGAAAACTTGGGTACCAATTAATAAGTGTTCGGCACGGACGGTATGCCGCTGTATTTTTTCCCGGTATACCGATACTGTACCGGAAAATCTTGAAAAAATCGGTTTTTTCGGTATCGATATTTTTCCTTAAAATCCACTTAGTTCACTTCCAGTCCCTGTTAATTCTTGATAACACGCAATCCCTCATTATTATCTCTCGATATATACTAGACTGATTTTATTGATAAAAATAAAATTTGAATAAGTATCGAATACCGGCTGGCCGGTATTTTTCGGTATAAAAGCATTTATCAAACACTAATTAATAACCGGTATAATAAACAACCCTAACAACTACAGTCGACTATGATACAACAAACTCGAAGAAAAATTACATTAAATTAAGGTAATCGAGACAATAATTATATTAAAAGATTTTTAGACAATCTCATTACAAGGAAAAAAGGAGATTCAGCTAACTAGCATTTAAGATATAAAGCTATGGATTTAAAATTTATTTAAAAAAGGAGAAAGGTAAAGCAGCGCCACAATAGCAAGCCAGTGGCTGACTGATCCCCATCTAGCTCAATCAGTTGATTGAGCTACAATTAGCTAATTGAGCTAAATTGAGATACATGGGATTGACTTTTACTGCTATTTTACTACCTTATATTGACAGTATTGTGTCCCCAAACCTATTATATAAGGTCTTCAATCATTCACTCATTCATTCTTAAAATTTTCATTCAAGCTCTCCCCAAAAATTTTTCCCAATCTAATTGATAAAACAAAAATTTGCTAGCTAGGTGAAGAGTTAATGTTTAAGGGATTAATTCGTTTTTTCCTAGAATTTTTTCCATATAGGTATATGTAAAGTCTCCAGACTGAAAAGTCTCTTCGATTCTTTTAGTATTTAATAAATTAAAAGAGCTGAATGTTTGTGGTGGTCGTGGCCGAGTGGTTAAGGCGTTGGACTGCTATTTATAGTTGTTATCCAATGGGGTTTCCCCGCCAGAGTTCGAATCTCTGCGACCACGGATTTTTTTATTCGCTTAATAAAATTGTGTTTTAAGGTTTTCTTGTTTTTCTTAGTTTTTCTTTAAGGTTTTTTTTAAGTTTTTATTTTTGGAGTTTTTGTTTTTAAGAGAACTAAAGGAAATAGAATTTTAAAAATGAGGCATAGGAGAATTTTATGCTTTTTCTTATTTTTTCCTGAACACCCATGGTTCACCCATTCATTGTTGACATAAAAAATATTTTCTCATGTTTATTATATTTTCCATTCATAGTAGAAAAAGAAATTTAAACTTCTTTAATTGTGTACAAGTGATAAGCTTTGATTCCTAAAATAAAGTTTGTCAGAAATTTTTGTTACGAAGAAAAGAACTTTAGGAGTTTTGTTTCCGATTCTGATTTTCTTGCAAGGTTCCGGTTCAATTTGTTCAATTTAAGTTAAACCGGAATATTTTTAAATCTTTAAAGATGGAATTTTAGAAATAAATTTGTTTTTTTTGCTTAAAATAAATTTTTTAGTGTTAAAACTTTTCCGAGTTTCTCGATCAAAAAAAAAACTGAGAGCAGGGAAAAGGGGAGCACATTTCTTATATTTTTGGGATCATAAACTTTAAAGGACACATGGATTAATTTTTAAAACCTCTTACCCCGAACATCTACCACCAAATGTTTTACTTGTTGGAAACAAATATACTGTAATTTTAAAAATAATTTTTAATTTTGCTATTGATTTTTTATAAAATTTGTGTATGATTTTTGAACGAAAAAAATTCTTCGTTTTTTCTTTAAAAATTTTTTGATAAAGGCATTGAAAAAAAATTTGAAGAAAAAGAAGATGGGGGGAATTGACGTAAATCAGAGAAGGACGTAAACTAAATCGGTAGAAGGGTTGTTTTGGCGCCGACACATTTTTGGTTTTATACAAAATTTTAGGAAAGATTTTTTATGGCTATCGAAGGGTATAACGGACATATCGGGATATTTCATGTAAGAACGGCTGTAGTGTAGTGTACCGGTGGTAAAAGTTCGAGACGTGATATATGTCATTCGATTCGCCTCGACGAGCTGGTTGAACGGTACCACTCCCTACTTTAGGAAATAATTCTGGACCGAGTTATAGGTCCCGGAAAATTGAAAAAACAAAGGTGGCCGCAAACCCCGCGCGAAGCGCGGGGTTTGCGGCTCCCTCCTTTGCTCCCTTCTTTGCGGCTTCCTCCTCCCTCCCTCCTCCCCCTCCTCTCACTTTTAATGAAAAAAAGAATTAAACTCACTCATCAACTAGTATTTTAAAATATCCACCAGGGACTAATAAAAAAAGTTTTTGCTTTGTCCTGAAATAATTTCTTTTTGCTCTTCTATGTTGTTTGAAAATGGTTTAAATATAAGATATAAATATGAATATACTGCAAAAACAAATAATTGTGAAGTAATTTGTTGGATATTTTCTTTAAAAAAGGAATTTTTGTCTTTTAGGATTAAATCTTTTAAAGCTTGATATCTAATAATCCCCCCTTAGCGGTCGAATACTAAAACTTAAAGGAAGAAGATACTAAGCGGCAGTCTAAGAATCCATTAAAAGCAGGGTTTCGATGTGTGCGGATTTTTCCTTATTTTGTGGTTTTTTGATATGTCAATGAGGATTATTTTTAAAATGCGGATTTGCGGGTTTTTGTGGTCTGAAGATTATGAGGATTTTTTATATTTTCTTGTAGTTTTTAGTAGAGTAAGTCGAGTACGAGCGAGTACGAGTATACTCGACTCGATCGCTCGGGTTTTTTTCGCATTTACTCGGGCTCGGAACTCGGAATCCTAATACTCGGATTACTCGTACTCGGACATTTCATACTCGGCTGACTCGGTTGAAACCGAGTATTTTTATGCCCCTATCTGCGGCGCAAAAAGGAAGATTTTTGGCTTAAGGATCTTCCAAATTTCTCAAAATTTTCGCCTGCGGCGCAAAAAAAGGAAGATTTTTGGCTTAGGTTTCGTCAAAATTTCTCAAAATTTTCGCCTGCAGCGCTGAAAAGGGAAGAAATTTTGCTGCTTGGCCTTTCAAAATTCTCAAAATTTTCGCCTGCGGCGCTGAAAGGAAGACTTATGTGTATATCGGAGGATTTGAATGGAGTTAGGTGGATTTTAGTGATATCTGGATATTTCAAGGGATCTAAGGATATAGCGAGGGATTTGGCCTTCCGAAACTTGGGTGATCCTACTTGGCCTTCAGAAATTCTCAAAATTTAAGCCAGCGGAGCGAAAAGAAAAGGATAGAGCAACGACATACCTAATCAAATGATATCCCAATTAATCTCTCGAATTTCCCAGATTTTGCTCTTAATAACCCAAATCACACGATAATCAGCCCAAATCCCACTTAATCCCTTGATATCCATCTCATTCATTTGTTATCATCTGCATAATCTACATAAATCTCCCGAAATAATATTACCCAATGATTTTCCACCCGGAGCCCGGAGCCAGAATTCCTTCGGATTAAGAGGGATATAGGCGGGTTAAGAAAATAAATGGTATTTGGATGATGATCCCCTGCATCACTTTCAACAAATGCCCAATACCCAGCACTGATAATGAGTAAAAGTATTGTTTTTGGAAAAATTATTTTAGAATACTGCTTTATAAAAATTACTCGATTCGGGCTAAAAAGTTGAACTCGTACTCGAACTCGGGGTTTTCAAACTCGGCATTACTCGAACTCGGCTTTTCCCCAATTACTCGGTACTCGACTTACTCTAGTTTTTAGGATAAAATGGCATTTTTCTGCTAAGATTTTCTAAAATTCTCAAATTTTTCGTTTACGGCGCAAAAAGGAAGGAATCTGTGTCCTTGAAATGAAAAATTTTTGGCTTAAAGATATTCCAGAACTCAAAAAATTTTCGCCTGCGGCGTTGAAAAAGGGAAATGAAATTTTCGGCATCTTCGGCGACAAAAATTCAAGTGTAATTTTTCAGATAATTGTTCGGATTTTCATAAATCATTAGTAATAAAAAATTGCTAAATTCAATTGTTTATTAATTCAATTTATCAATTTACTTAATTCAACCAACGGCAGCTTAATAATTCGAGTGCCTGTTCTTGTGTTGTCGGTTCAGACAAAATTGAACGAAATCTACTGCACGTTCAAATTTCAAAACTCGAATAATTATCCTTTGAAAAATTCCCATACCATGGTAGAGTTGAAATATTAATTCTCCAAGGGAATTAATCCCCCCCCCCCTTGAAATCTTTTAATAATGACCCTTAAAATTTATTTAATAATTTATTTTTATTTATTTCCCTTATCTTTTTCTATAAAAATAAAACGATTATTTTGCAATAAAAATCAATTTTAATTTTTTTAAATAAATATATTTATTTATTTGAATAGCTTTACTTTTATTATTAAATTGTTTTTAAATTTAATGTTTATTTTAGTTTTGTTTAAAATTTTTAAAAATATTTATATAAATATACATAGTAGTTTTGACGATTTAATTTTGCCGCTTTAACGATTATTTTGCAATAAAAATCAAACGATTATTTTGCAAATATAGCTTTACTTTTATTATTAATTTGTTTACGTCATGAAAAGTGATATGTATAGAATTGAAGAGGGGGTCGTTATAGGGAGATTCTATTTAATTCCGACTAGTGAAATACTGATACCGATAAATACTAGAGACAGACCAAACAAATATTTTACGTTAGGAAATCAAATATTTGATCAAATATTTGTTTGATGAGTTATTGGAGAAATCTGATTTTTTCAAATATTTTCAAATATCAAATTATTTTATTTGATATTTGATTTTGCCGTTTGTCCGATCTCTAATAAATACCGATCAACTTCAAATCCTTGCCGTACCCTATTCCGTACCCAAAATTCCGAAAAATATCTTCGTTAGTGAGTCCGATCACAAATCCCGACTATTAAAATTTTATTTTTAGGTTTTCCATAAAATGTTCAAAAAAATATTTTCCCTATTAATTATTTTATTTAATTTTAAAATAATCAATTCAGTTATTATCCAAACAAGTTATGGAAATTTGGAAGGATTTATTTATAAACTTGAAAATGGAAAGTCTGTAAATGTTTTTCTAGGCATTCCTTTTGCTGAGAAACCTATTGGAATTTTAAGATTTGAAGTAATTTTTAGTGTATATTTTTTGGGATTTGATTAGACTTACCTGGCGTGGATAACACAGCCATCCTTTTAATTAGAATGTTCGAAATAGACTCAGATTTTATGACAGCTTAGATGTAGAGTTAATCTTTTAACAAGGCAACAAACTAATAGATTTACCTATTCTGCCTTAAATAATTGCCTCTTAAGCATGCATAAAATCGCCGAGTTTATCTAGTTCTTCAAATTAATTGAAACCCTGAATTTTAAAAACCGAATAGGTAATTTAAACTACTCTCTACTAGTAATGTTCGGGGGAAGAAAAAACTCGGGAAACGGGAGTCGGGATCGGGAACCCGAACATCACTACACTCTACTAACAATTATTAATTCACCTCCACATAAAAGTGTTGAAAAAGCCTTTGTGATTGTTTTAATTAAAACAAAAAATTAGCAAAATTTTTTGCCTGCGGCGCTAAATAAAATTTTATGGACACAAATAGTTTCTAAATTATTTTTTAAAATTTCTCTTATTTCCTTTTTTCTTTAGAAACCCAAACCCCCTTCAAAATGGGAAGGAATTAAATTGGCAAAAGAATATTCTCCAGCATGTGTCCCACACGCACTTCCAATTGGTGATGAAATTTTAAATTTAAATGTTCCTTTTGATGAAGATTGTTTGTATTTAAATATTATATCTCCAAATAGAGAAGAAGATAATGTAAAGAAATTTTTTAATTTTTAAAATTACAATCAAACCTCATTAGAAAATATGTACATCTATACCATTGATCAAGCCGTCCTGATTCCGAAAATCGGGAATTCCCGACGTTTTTTGGGTCGGGATCCCGATTTCCCGAAATCGAGAATTTGGCAGGGTCCCTGATCTATACTATTGGGATTGTAAGTAAGAAGGGCATTTACTAAACGGTCATTTAAGATAAATTAAAAGAGAAGGTGAAAGCAGCGTCTCGATAACTCAGAGTGTTCCGGGGTGCTGCTTGCATCTTCTCATGAATATACAACTCTGTGAATAACTGCCACTAAGCGTCTAGCAATAAACTGTCACAAGGTCAACGGATCTATGCCTGTCCTAGGCCAAACTTTTACATATCCCTTACTGAATATACACTTACATTTTGTTTAAGTGATACCTTCTAGTTAAGATAACCTCGTTATAAGATATAATTCTCATTCCCAGAGGGTATTTTATAGTCAAGTTTTGCTGCAATTCAACTAATTTTTAATTAAAAAAATTTTTTGTCAGAAAGAACAACGTTATCCAGTTTTATTAATAATCCATGGGGGAGCTTTTGAAGTTGGAACAGCAAGAAATTATAATTATAAATTGTTGGGAGAATATTTTGCTAGTCAAAATATTGTTGTTGTGACTGTTCAATATCGGTTAGGAGTTTTAGGTAAAATTAAGGGATATTAAAGGGATATATTAAAGGGATAGGGGAAAACAAACAAAAAATAATCTTATTTGGTTATCCTTCGATTTTGTGGACAATTCCAAACAAAATACTTTTGTTGCCATCAAAATACATTTTAAACCCCTTTTAGGTTAGTTATTGCTAGAGACCGGCTTTATGACTGAGCGAGATATGAGAAAGTGGAAAGTCCCCAGAACAGATTTTTGAACGAGAGATATTGCCCTGATCCATAGTAGCGATAATAAATAGCTAAACTAGATTTTAAGTTAGCTACTAATTTTAGGGGTTAAGAGGAATTGTTTGGTTTTACTTTTGAGTAAATAGACCTTTAAAAGTTTAAATGATAATACTGGGGGACCAGAGCTGCTTCGAAACAAAAAAACCTTCGAAAATCGAAATTTCAAAACAGTTCGGGATGGGACTAGACTTCCTGCCCGTCCCTCCTTTCCTTCTCTTCCTGCCCGTCCCTTCCGTCCCTCCTGCCCGTCCTCTTCATTTCCCTCCCTCCCTTTTCAACCCAATTATTACAACTAACAATAAGAACACAATACATATTTGTTTTAATTAAAAAGGTTTTGCATCAACAGAAGATGAGATACTTCCAGGCATATTTAAATTTAATTGAAAATTTTGAAAAAAAATTTTTTTAAAGGCAATTTGGGTCTATGGGATTTATTGTCCTCATTAGAATGGATAAATAAAGAAATTGACAAATTTGGAGGGGATATAAACAAAATAACTTTATTTGGTTATTCTGCTGGTTCTGTTGCTGTTTCTTCTTTAGCAACTTCCCCTCAGTCTAGAAATTTATTTAAACAAGCAATTCAATTAAGTGGCTCTCCTTTTAGCCAAACAAAAAGTGGAACCTTTGTTTTTAATGAAACAAAAATTTTGGGGAAAGAATTAAATTGTTTAGAAGAGGAGGAGGAAGAGGAATGGAATAAATCAAAATCTTTAAAGTTAAAAGAATGTTTACGCTCTAAAAGTGTTGAGGAAATACATGAAGCTATGAAGATAATTGTTCGTTTTTATTTAATTTGTTGGTCCTTTATCCCAGTGATTTTTTGTGGAATTTGTATTTGGAGTAAAGGATATTGCAGGCATCCGCGGAGTGTAGGCAAATTTCACGCAGTGAGGGATTAGAAGGGAAAGTCCTGTCCTAAGAAACGATTGAGACTTTCCGATGGGTAACTGTCAACTCAATGAAGAGCAAATAATCTTTCTTTGTCTATTACTATATTAGAGCCTTGGAAGTTTGATAGATTTGGGAAAGAACGGCTACTAAGCAAGCTATGATTAACTTGCTTATTAGTCCTTTCCCAAGGATAAGTTCAAGTATTCACAAATCTAACAAACTTTCACCACAACATTGTTGCTCTCTTTGGTTTAATTAAAAAAAAATATTTTGTTTAATTGACAGGGCCCGTCCAGAGCTGATGTAAATTTTGCAAAATTTGGAACAAGAACATCAGATAACGACTTTTTCCCAAAAGACTTAATTAGTTTAATTGAAGAATCACCTCCAAAGCCAACAATAATGGGGCATTGTACAATGGATTCTTTGGCTTATAGTTGTGTTTAAAAATCGGAACTCATTATAAAATATTTCCAGAATTGGATAGACCTTACTAAACTTCAATAGAAAAAAAAATATTTAAAAAATAAATAAAATAAGAAACCTCAATCTCAAAAAAACCCCTCAATAACCGCAATAGACCTCAAATTTCAATCCAATTTTTTTGACTGTGATAGGGTCCGATAAATAAGAGGAATACTTAAAATACCTAGCTTGTGTTCTACCAAAAAAATAATACAATAAAGGTATGACTAGGTTGATGAAATGTAAACAGACCAACTTAGACCTAATATTATCATACAGACACTATGAATAGATAACGCTTTGAAAATCACGTACTCAACCTACAAAAGAAGCTAAAAATCCGATTATCCGATTATGCTAAAATTTCCATTAGCGTATCAGATTTTGAGCCCGGAATTTCAACTACCGAATTCTGTACTGTATTACCGACTGTAATACCGATAATGGAATATACGGCCATAGTAGGGTACGGTCTGGGCTGTAATCGGATCCATATATCCGGGGATATCCCAGAATTCTTCAACCCTCAACAACAAGTTTTATTTAAAATTATTTAATTTTTTTCCCATTTTTAAGCATTAATTCAATCAAAAAATAGCAGTGTAACCCAATTTTCTGTCCCTATTGAAAGAATTAAATATTTTGGACAAAACGACTTTAACCATATTGTTAGGGAAATGGTTGCCAAAAATAAATATTTTGGAGAGGAAATTGCAAAAATTGTTCAAGAAAAGATTATCTCATTTTATACAAAAGAATATAAAATTAATAATAGAATTAAAGACAATAATTTCTTTCTGGAAAGATACAGTATGGTAAGAAGGAATTTAATTTTTAATTAGACCCTAAAGATCACCACTAGACGATAGTGGTGATATTTTGGGTGGGGTCTAATTTAAATTTATTTTAACAGTTATTAAGTGATTTGCATTATATAGCCCCAGCATTTTGGGAATTAAGACTTAAAATTGAATTTAATTGGCCAATTTATTTTTATGAATTTGCTTGGAAGGAAGCTTCGCTTTTTCCAAAATGGGTTGAAGTTAGAGGTAAATTAGAGGGGTTCCGCGACTCTTGCGCCGAGCGACTTTTGCGCCGCGACTTATGCGCCGGGCGACTTTTGCGCCGCCACTATCATTAAAAATATATGAATAACTACAGCCGGACCTCACTATAGTAGGGTTGTCGGATAGTTGGAAATCTTCGGATACCGGATCCGACAATCCTAGACTATAATGCACCCTTTTGGGGCTGAAAATCATGCCGGAATAGGTTAGCAGATCCAAATTTCCTGATCCGAAAAAGTCAGCACATCAGAAATCATTTGGGATATCGGATCCGGGGATTTCCAAGGCCTCTAAAATGAGGTCCGATTGTAGTTATTATTTTATTTTTTTAAATAATGGCGGCGCAAATGTCGCGGCGCATAAGTCGCCCGGCGCAAAAGTCGCGGCGCAAATGTTCTCGGCGCATAAGTCGCGGCGCAAATGTTCTCGGCGCAAAAGTCGTGATACCCTAAGAGGTGGATTATACTTATTGTTAGGTTTGGATGGATATCTAGTTATGAAAAAGTGGGACACTCCCAAGTAGGCGCGCGGTCATATAACGGCGCAAAGCCCTAACTTGATGGAAAATTTCTGGCCTTTATCAATTTTGTTACCAACCTCTTTTAAGGCCGCGCGCCTACTTGGGCTGTACCCTGAAAAGGTGTAGGAATTGAGAGATGGAAAAAGAGGAGAAAAAACTTATTTTTATTTTAAGTCAAAGTCCAAATAAATCCCAAAATAAAATTAAAATGTCAAAATTTATGTATCACCTCTTTTAAAATAAATCTCTCGCTCTAAGACTCACTCTAAAATAAACTCAATGGGGGAACTGTTGTACAAATTAATTTTAAAGAAAATATTGTAGTAATTAATTTATTTAAAGAAGCATTTCATATGCTAGACCATGATTTGATTTTTGGAATTGGAAAGTTTGCATCTAAAAGTGAGGAGGCAAAGGAAGTAGCTAATTTATTGAGGGGAATTATTGTTAATTTTGTTATTAAAGGGTTTGTTTATTTTAATTAAATCGAAATATGGTATTAGCGGATAAATTTGTAGCCTGTCGAAATTTGAAGATCAGAGAGAACGGAGGTATATAAGAACGGGGCTTCCAAAGAGTACACTAACTGGGATAGCATTTTGGTAAGCTGTTGGAGAAAACTTTCTTCCAGATGCCAATACAAACTTGTTTTGTCCCTTCCTTACCTTCCTCAAACTCAGAGCGGTCTATAAGCGCCTTGGGGAGCAGTCGGTTACTGCAAAATTATTCTATAACCAAAAATAAAATGCCATAACAAGTTGATTTCGATGCCATCCTACGCAACTCGATTAGACACGTCGGCTCCTTCCAAAATTGTATAGACCCTTTAATAACTTAGAGAAAATAAATATGGGCATCCAAAGAGTACACCAACTGCCACCATGAATAGGCTAAGGGGGAAAGAATTTTAAAACATAACATTAACTCCCCAAAAAAATTTAATTTTTATTAATTAAAGAAATCCAAAAATAAAAAATTCAAAAAATACAACAATTAATTGGAATAAAGCAACAAAAAACGACCCTTCTCGACATTTATTTATTAATGGAATTAATCCTTTAATTAAAGAAAATGTTTATAATACTGAATGGGAAAGATTACATTTTTGGCATAAATTAACAGAAACACACCAAGAATTTAATTTAATTAATGGAATTTATGGAAAGAAAGTTAAAAATGGAAAACATGACGAATTTTGAATTAAATATAGATAGAACAAAAACCTCGATTTTACAGACACCCAATCCTACCTCTTAATTTAAGGTACAATTTAAAATATGTTCGACCAATGGGTGGGGGAATCTGCTTAAAAGTTAACTCTAAAATTTATAATTTCCCCAACAGTGTACGTAAAATCGAGGTTTTCCAACTCCTATTTATTTTGGCTTTTTAAAGTCTTTTTTGTACACAACAATAATTTTTAAAATAAAATCTACAAATTTATTTATAAACAATAATTGGGAAAAGATTAGTACAGTAGAACCTCTCTATAAAATAAACTCAATATTAGATATCCCTCTTTTTAATTTTGTTAGCCACGAAATAGTGAAAAACGGATTTTCACCGTTAAGTACCGAGCCGATACTGCGAAAGTACTGAACCGTGTCGAACACTACCAATATCTGACCTCCTCTATTTAAGACACACCTTATTATAAAATTAATTTTTCATCTTCAAGGGAGTATCTTATAGTGAGGTTTTACTGTTCATCATTTAATTATTTATTAATTTTTGTGTCTACTAGTTTGTTGTTGTCTAATGGTAGGGAAATAAACATGTAAATTTCTAATTTTTGTTAAAGAATTATTTTTTGATTTTCTCGAATGTTTTGTTGGTTTTAATTGTTTTTCTTCTTTTCTCCTGTTATTTTTGTTGTTCTGGGAATTGTTTTGGACATAAAGAATAATTATATCTTCGTCATCTTCGAGAAGTTCGTTAAATGGAGAATTATCCAAAATTGCGTCGACTTGTACAGAAACTGAGGGAAAAAAATTTTAAAAAATTCTATCCAAAAAAAATATTTTTGCAGAAAAAATCTTTTAGTTTCAAATAAGAAAAGGTATTGGGAGTAGTCAACTAATTAAAGGGATTTTCTGCTAGAGACTGCATTCTCCAAGAAAATTAGCCCAAAAATAATTTTGCCGGAACTAAAAATTATTTTCACAGTGAATTCAGAACAGAAATTTCGAACAGATAAAAAATAATTGGGAAATAAAGGGACGGAAGTGGATGTTTGGACAAGGCACTCAAAAATCCTGAGAGTCCAGGTAATCATAAATTTCAGCGAAGATACCCATAAAATATATATTTCCACAGAAAATCCCCTCACCATAAGCTCCATCTTCAATTGAAGAAATAACAACAATACTATCATCATTTAATTCATCTTCTTCAGATTCATTACTTGTTGTTTCAATTTTTTCATTACCTACTTCATCCAAAATAGATAAATTATTGTGTAATTTAATTGGTTTAATAAATTTATGTAAATTTTGTTGTAAAATTGTTGTTGTTGTTGTTAATTGTTTTTGTTTTCTTTTAATATTTCCTTCTTAAATTGAATTTCAAGTTTTAAATATTACATAATAAATATTTTTCTAATCTCACAAAAACAATGGTTGAGAGTTAAATAAAAAGCTTGGACAGGAAAAAGCTCACCGTCTCCGAAAGTCTCCAGAAATTTGCGCCTGCGGCGCAAAAAACGAAATTTTTATTCATCGAAATTTCCCTGTAAAAAATTTTTCCCCGTCCTCGACCTCCGTCACGGAAGAAAAAATTTCCCTATCCCATAGGAAACCCCCCCCCCCCAAGCGATCAGGCTTTATCAGATATTTGGAAAAATAAAAAGCTTCTTATACTATCCTAATTATTGAAAAAAATAATAAAAAGTCTAAGTAAATATCAATAATTTATCGAGATCGAAATTAAAAATGTTCAAAAATCAAAAATTAAAAAAACATCTGGCAAAGCCTGATAAAAGATTGGGACCGGATTAAAAAAAATTAGTTTATTCAGAAACTCTCTCAAAAATTTCCATCCTTCTTAACAAAAAAAAATCCAGTCCCTAAAATTTAATTAAATAATTTGACACCCCTTGTTGTAACTCTTCTTCCTCTTCTACTCCTCCATTTTTTTCATCAAAATTAAATCCATCAAAAATAAGATCAGAAAGGCGAACACCCAATAAACGAATCTTTTTTTAGAAATTTTTTTAAATTAAAATTTATTTTTAAATTACCGCATCATGTCTTCCACCCAATTCTTTTTTTAAAAGACCCTCAACTATTGGGTAAAGCATTTCAACATTTTGAATAACAAAATCAACAGATTTACATCTTGTAATGTAATCAAATGTTGCAAATTTTATCTTAATAAATTAAAAAAATTTTTTGAAGATAATTAATGGAAAAAATTAAGGGGTGAGCTGATTGGGGGATTTAAGGAAAGATTTAAATAAGGAAGGGGGGATTTAAGATGGGGATTTAGAATCCATTAATAGAAGACGAAAGCAGCCCTCCCAGGTAGCTCAGTAAAAGGACAAATTTGTAAAATAGTTGCCGATTTCCCTAACCCATTGCCTTCCCAAAATCAAAAAAAAAATGGGCGAATTTTCCAATTTAGATATAAAAATTTTTAAAAAATCAAACAAATCGAAGCCTAACATAAAATAAAAATTTTTGTAAGAATTTATAAGTAAAAGATTAAAATACCTAATTTTAACATTTGAGAAAGAAAAAAAATTTTTAATTAAAATTTTTCCCTTACAGATAATGTAGCTGAACGTCCACCGACAATCCTAGAAGAAGGCAATGATTTAATAAGTTTACGACAAAGTTTGTAAAGGATTTGACAGAGTTCTGTAAAATTTTGTTTTGGAGTAAAACTTCTTCCAATGCCCGCACTTTTTTGGTTATTTACTAAAATTAATTTAAAAAAATTTTAGATAGAAAATTTTACCACAATAAATCTCCTAATTTTTTTATGCTAATTGTAAGTAAAGGAACGTATCCTTCTTTGACTCTTAGTTATCCTAGCCCACAATACGCCAACTCCCAACATTTATATCATTTATATTCAGATAAACGAGGAATATAAAAAATATGTTACAAATTCCCAAAATTTTCTATTTTCGCTTTCAGCGCTAAAATGGAGGAAAATCGCTCAATTTTAATAAAAACATGTAATTAAATCTGATATATCCTCCTAAAAATACAATTTTGGATTTGCCCTTAAAATCATAAATAACTCTTCAAACCTTTATCAATTTCCCAAGCATCCAAACCCAAAGAAACTTTCAAAAGCCATTCAGAATGTAGATTAGTAAATATATAACGTATTTTTGCTCTTTTTTCAAATAAATCTGAACATTTTTCCACTCCAATAGATTTTAAAACAGCCTCACATTTTGGCCCAATTCCTGGAACTTTTCGAATTTTTAAAGAATTCATAAAATCAATAATTTTGTGACGATCAGCTTCCAAATAAAATTGTCCATTTGGTTTATTTAAATCGGTACAGATTTTGGCAAGCATTTTATTTGTTGCTATTCCTTTAGAAAATTAATTTAAAGAGAAAAATTTTCTTGAAAATATTTTTTTAAATTGATCTAGTAAGGGGATACAGCCCAAAACGCCATAACTTGCTGTAAATGTCTGGCCCTTGCAAATTTTGGTACCAATCTCCCTAGCTCGATGTTTGACTCGTTTGATACTCAATTTGGTAAAATTAGGAAATCTTGAAGTGAGTTATGGCTTTACGCCGTTATGGCCGTGCGCCTTGTTGAGCGTGTCCCCTAGTAGGGTTGTCCGTTTTAGAAAGAGTTCTGTCCATGACTAAAAAAGGAATTTAAATATATTGGTGAATATTTGTAAATATTTGTAACGACCCATCTAGACTATAAACCCAAAAAATCAATTTCAAAAAAAAAATTACCAGCACTACAAGTCAATCCAGTCAATTGTTCAACTTCAAAACGTATTTGATTTACTATATCATCCAATCCAGTACCAAAAACAATATAATCAATTATTGCAATTCTTTCCTTGTTGCAACGATTACAAATTATTACAACACGTTCAGCATCTTCAGAAATATTTTGATTATTAGAAGGAATTAAAGGAAGTCTGCAAATACAATCACCAGTATAACGAATTCTTTTGCATTTTACTAAAATTAAAAAAATTTTTGGACAAATTACTATAGATTTTTCTGTAAAAGATAAAAGTTGCAGACTAGCCGCAAAATTTTGTTGATTATTTTGCCGAAATTTGCTCAAATAATCTATTCTTTTGTGGAACACATTATAAGATAACTTTGGAGTTGGAGAACCGTGACCTATAATAAGGGGCCTTAAATAAAGAGTGACGCCTAAGCAGTGGATAAAACCTAAGAAACGTCCTAAATTAAGGTTTATCGAATACTGGATGTAAAAAATTTTTGAAATCCAACTAAAAATTCAAACAACAACGCTCATTAAAAATTCGAAAAAAAACATTAAAAACCTGGAAAAATTCTTTGTCCAACAAAATCAGTCAAATCCAAATAGGCCTCATCCAAGCCTCCCATAAACATATTTGGGTCATAATATTGAAATATACTTCTCACAATATTACTTTCCCGAATGTATTTGTGCATATCGCAAGGAACAATTACAAGGTCTGGACATAATTTTTTGGCAATAAATCCTGGCATTGCTGATCTTACACCGAATTTGCGTGCCAAATAGTTTGAAGTTGCCTGTTTTTTGAAAAAAAAATTTAGAAATTTTTGGAATTTTAAAGGTATAAAAGGGAAAAAAGTCACTTCTACTTTGCAAGCTTCTTTTTAAACAAAGAATAGATCCCTTCCCTTGATCGGATTCCAATCCTCAATCCCCAAATCAAACTCTTTTCTTGCTATAACTAACACCAACCCGAATCAAAAAAATCCACATACCAACATAGAATCGCCACCCACAGCCATTGGAACAGTCCTTAATTCTGGATTGTCGCGACATTCCACAGAAGCATAAAAAGCATCCATATCTATATGAACCCAAAATCTATTTATGGAGCGATGTTCTTCCATTTTGATAGCTACACTGTCAGCCTTTGAAAAAAAACAGAATAAAAAGAATTTAGACAATAAATGCTTCTCTGCCAACTCGAAAATATAATTGGGAAAGAAAGTAAAAAATAGTTTAAAAGGAATGAGTAAAAAGTTTATATTTTCCAGTAGGGTAAAGAAACTAATTTTCGCTGGTGAACTCTGAACCACCGAGCCTTAGAAAAATACAGAAGTGGTGGGAGGATTCCAAAACTAACACAATTTGGAAAATAAAAATAGAGACAATAACCCAAAGTATTACAGATTACTGATAAGAGGATCAAGCATAAACGTAAGCCTTGAAAGAACCAAAGAAAAATGAACCACAGACCCATAAAGCCAAAGAAAAATGATGAACACACACCCAAAAACCCAAAGAAACCCCAATTTATAGAAAATTCAAAATTTAAAGTTAAACCTCTTCTTCCAGCCTTTTTAATTGTTCATTAGTTGCATATGAGAGCATTTCACATTTATTCTTAATCCGTTCTTCAACTTGTTTTTCGACTTGTTTTTCATGGTGTTGAAAGTCCTGTCCAGTATTATCCGCAATTATTCTTTTAATTCGATTCATATCGAGAGAAGCCATTCCCGCCTTGTCTCCACAATAAGTTAAAGCCATTTTTGTGTGTTAGTTTTTGGTGTTAAAATAGTTAGCCTTAATTTAAAATTTAAAAATTAAGAAAAAAGCGATATAATATACAATTAAAAATATTAAAAGAAAATTACTAAAATTCAAATTTTTTAATAAAATTATTTTTAAAAAATATTTTTAGAATAAAAAGTCTGACATTTGTAATAGATAACCGATAAAAGATGCGTGAACAATAAATTTTTCGATGTTTTAACCCCTTTTTAGCCGTGCCGAGATTTTAACGAATCGATATTTTGTTCTCAAACGGATAGCCAAGAATATGCTAAAATGGTGTAATTTCGAATTTTATTGCTCTATTTTTGTTTTCCTCTGCTCTATTTGCGTTATTTGTTCTTGAGGTTGAAACAATTTTTAATTTGTTATTTTATTTATTTATTTATTTATTTATAACGAACACCAAAAGGTACATACAAACATGTACACTTACAATGGATAAAAAAAAAACAATACAAATAAATGCCTTGGTAAAATTATAAAACAAAAAAAATAAATGATATTTGAAAAAATAAATGTGATTAAAAAATATATGTGATTAAAAATATATGTATGTGATTATATTTGATGAAAAAAAAAAAATTTGATGAAAAATAATGTTAAAAACCCTTAAAGACCAAAATCTACACAATTAGCTAATACTCTAAATTTTTTATGATTTGCACACTCAATGACTTCTCTAGGCAATTTATTCCAAATGTTTATGACCCTAATAAAGAAATTATTTTTTGTCTTAAATGAGTACCCCTTATTTTGAATTAGATATTTCCTGCGTAAATTTCTTTTCGCAAATATAAAGAATTTATCTGGTCTTAGATGTGTATGTCCAGTTATAAACTTGTATGTCATACATAAATCTGAAATACAGCGTCGCTCAGCTAGCTTCTTAAGCTTACACAATTTTAATCTTTCTTCATAGTTCCTAGGTGTAATGGAGCAAATTTTAAGGGCAATTCGTGTAAAGAATTTCTGGACTCTCTCTCTCTTTTCGGTTAATTATTAAATTTATTCAATTTCTCAAGATTTTTTTTTATTAGTTTCTTTCTTCTTCATTTTAAAACTTTAGACATTGAGAATTTTTATTTTGAAAAAATTTTCCAAAATATTTTTAAGCTCTTTTTAAATTTGACTAGGAAAAGCTTTTGAGGCAGCGATAGACAATATTAAATAAAAGAGACGACAGACGGTTAGACTTTTATGTTTTGACGCCATTATTTCGATTTTTGTTGTTAGCGAGGATTGTTTTTGGGGTTTTAGAGAGAGCTCTCTTTTAGTAGCGTTTTACATGTGCTTTCCTTAAATAGGTTTTCCCACGACATAAAATCGATAATTTTAATTAAGTCGCTTGGCTTTTAATTTTTTAAAATTATTTCTATGCGAGAATTATTTTTATTTCTTTTTTTTTAATCCCTGACTTTATTTTAAAAATTATTTTCTCTTGAATAAAATTTGTTTTCAGTTGCTTGCAAGTCTTTATATATTTTTGTTATTTTAAAGCCTTATTTGTCTTCTAAAAATGGCTCGTACCAAACAAACGGCACGTAAATCAACTGGAGGAAAAGCTCCGCGTAAACAACTTGCTACCAAAGCTGCTCGCAAATCTGCGCCTTCAACTGGAGGTGTTAAGAAACCTCATCGTTATCGTCCAGGTTATTTTCTTCAAAAATTTTTTTGTTTTCTAAACTTGTTTTATAGGGACTGTTGCCCTTCGTGAAATTCGCCGATACCAGAAGAGCACAGAACTTTTAATTCGCAAGTTACCATTCCAACGCCTTGTTCGAGAGATTGCGCAAGACTTTAAGACTGATCTTCGTTTTCAGAGTGCTGCTATAGGAGCTCTTCAGGTTTAGTTTTATGTTGTTTAGACTGGCTTGGTTCCGTTTAATTGCTATTAGTGTCGTTCGCTCTTCTCATTTTTTAATTTATTCTTGATTATGGTGGTAGTTTTTGACTTCCCCATTCGTTACCGACAACAAGATCGGGTTTCTTCAAAGACCCATTTCATAGACACATCATAATATCATAGAAATTAGAAATCAAAACCAAATAAACAATTCTCGGTTCAAAAATGGGAGAGAGAAACGACACTATTAAACAGGATTTTATTTCAGACCTTATTTCTAGTTTTTGGAAAGGGATAATAATATCACCTCGTTTACATTATTCTCGATTTCCTCTTTACTTTGAGCTAATTATTTAAATTCAGGAAGCATCAGAGGCTTATTTGGTCGGACTTTTCGAGGACACCAACTTGTGTGCTATTCACGCTAAGCGTGTCACTATTATGCCAAAAGGTTATTTTTTAATAAATTGGACTTGAAATTATTTCTTAAATTTCAAGATATTCAATTGGCTCGTCGGATCCGTGGCGAACGTGCTTGAGTTGAATAGATGGATGAATCTCTTGTCTTTATTGATATTATTTAAATGATGAACTTTTATTAAGTAAATTAAACCATTTTAAGGTATAAATTGAATATTTCATTTATATTTTTCTGTTATTCCAAAGTTATTGCGGACGTTTTCGTGTGCCCGCCAAAATAGTCATTTACCTAACCCTTCTTTATCTCCATTATTTTTTTTACGATTGAACAACGCGTGAAGAATCGAGATGCCCGCAATAAACTTGGAATAATATTAAAGTGTATCCTCAAATTTCCTCAAATATTGTAATCATTTAACGTCTATTTGAAAATTTTCATTTTTACTCTGATCGTTCAAAAATTCCTAGATTGTTGTATTTGAACAAATAGACGTCAATCTTTCCAATTTATTTTTCTAGTAAAGTTTAAATATTCGATTTGGTTTTGTATTAAAATTTTGTCAATTATATTTAAAGGGATTCCCCTCAATTATTTTAAGGGTGGCAAAAGAGTAAGCAGGAAATCGGGAGTCGTTTTATTTTCTAATTTTAATGAGTTTTGTATTTTTGATTTTTCAATTCCCGATTTAATGCTGAAAGACTAATTTCAATAATTCTAATTTTCTAGATTCGATCAAGCTTTAAAAATTTAAAATGGAGGATCAAATTCAGAACAACACTCCAAGTCCAGATCTGCCAACGTTGTCATCTGAAGCGGAAACGTCAACTGAGTCGATTGAACTGGTGCAACCTTTTTGGCGATTTTATGGCCCAATGTCTTTGTCTGATCTGATCAAACGAATAGAGAGAAAAATAGGCAAACCTGTTGATTGGGTAGGCCTTAAGATAGAAAAAATATTCAAAATTTATAGCTAATGGCTGGACCTGATGGACAAATTGATATATACAAAAAAATCCGCAACCGTGGTATATTGACTTACAGGTGGCTGAAGCTGTTGTTCAATGTGAACGTATGGACCCTGATCATCAAACAGCTAGTAGACTTGAAAATTTCATACATTTTAGGGTTAGCCTTTTTAATATCTAAAATTTTCTCTAAAAGTATTGTTTTGGGGCTTAAAATTTTTTGTTTTAAGCAAATGATAGCTTATTCGAATGGGCTCACCCAGCTGAGTCGACTCATCAGCTCGAGGAACCCTTTAGAATAAGCTATCATTTTATAATTTTGACGTTCAAAAATAAGGGGCGCCTATTTTAATGACGATAGGAATTTTACTTATAATTTACCTGTAAATTATTTCTTTCGATTGAAAATTAATCATAAATAAGCCTTCATTAAATAAAATTAAAATTTTATTTAATAATCTATATAAATGGCTTATTTAAATATTTTATAGGCCGTTTGCAAAAGCGATGATGGAGAAATGGACACTCAAGAAATTTTTGTAAATTTTTATCTATTTAATTTTTCTCACATCAGAAATATTACAATTTTTGGAAATATTTAAATAGACATTTTTGTTCTGTTAGAAACTTAATCATTTTAAAATTCGGCTAATATCGAAAACTTTCATTAGCTTATGCTAACATTGTTTTTTAGTGGACCCCTGATGCCAACCCAGATTTAGACCCTGATCCTGAACAGCAAGATTAATTTTAATTGCTTGAAAATTGGAAGAGAACTTAATTTATTGATTATTTTTAAAATATTCTTGACTCAAAAATTTTTTGTCTTTCGTTTATAAATATTTTTACTTAAACTTTTTTTAGAGTTGACTTTATTTATGTCTTTCATATCTAATAAATTATTTAAAAGATTGCAAAAGAGTAAGCAAAGAATCGGGAGTCGGTTTATTATCTAATTTTAAGGAGTTGTATTTTTGATTTTTCGGTTCCCGATTTGACGCTGAAAGACTAATTTCCATAATTCTAATTTTCTAGATTCGATCAAGTTTTAAAAATTTTTAAATGGGGGATCAAATTCGGAACAACACTCCAAGCTCGGATTTGCCTTCTTCAGATATTCCTTCAAGACGAGTGTGGCAGATTTATGGTCCAATGTCTTTGCGCCAATTGTTGGATCGTATTGCGATACGTGTTGGGAAACCTGTTGATTGGGTTGGATTTTTAAAATCAAAGAAATATTTTAAATTTAAAGTTGGTGTCTGGACAAACGGGTGCAATTGTTGTTTTTAAGAGGAATACTCCGCCATCATACATTGACAAGCCTTTGGCTATCGCGGTTTCAGAAAGTGAACGTGAGGATAGATTCCACCGAACGGCCACAAGAGACGGAAACGTCATACGTTTTAAAGTAATTTTAATTTTAAATCAAGTGGAATCTATTACGAGTTCTCGGTTCGAGTTTTGTTGACATATGAAGTAAAATGACGTGTACAGGGAGCCGCAATAGATTCCACTAAAATTTATCCAAAAATCAGACTGGAAATATTTTTTTAATTTTATGATGTTATAATTCTAGTAAAAGTCAAGAATATGGGCTTCTCGAATACTGGTAAATTATGTGATTTGAAGAAGCTCAATGAGCTTTGATGAAACAAAATTAAGGCATATGTATGAAACAGAGACTCCCTCGAATCGAAGAGCTATAAAATGAGAATTATAAAAATGATATGAATTTTGTGGTGAACTTTAGCTCAAAGTTGAGGATTTTTAAAAATTTGAGATCGGAGCCCTCATTAAGAACATGCTCCTAAGGTACTGGGGTCGACGTAAAAACAATTTTTGAGCCTCTTTTTTCAAGCATACAGACCCCGTATGTTTTGGCCCGTTCGAGACATAATTCGTCAATATTTCAGAGTGGCCTATATTCTTGAATTTGCGTTAACCTATCCGGTTTTGGGGCAATTGTGTCGAATTGTGGTCCCGTTGGAAAATTAAATTAAAAATCCTGCAAACACATTTTCTAGGGTAACTTTCAGCGCTGATCACGAATCTGAACTCAGATTTTGTCTATCACTTGATTTTATCTATGATTTTTTATCAAGTACTTGATTATCAAGTACAAGCATTTATCAAGTACATGAATGGTATCATTCGAGAGAGCTCTGAAATCTGAGACGAACTAGGGGTAAACGAAGTCGGTCCGTTATCTATGGACCGAGATATGGTCACTCGAAAATCCAAAAACCATCGGAGGGAACTTGTTCATTTTGGGGTCAAAAATTCGAAAAACCACATTAAAGTTCGTTAGAAAGAGCTCTTCGAGATGAGTCGAATTACACAAAAATTAACGCAATCTGAATAGCTAGGACGGAGTTATAGGCCAAAAAATTTGATACCCCATAGATGGATTAGGCTCATTTTAGGACCATATCTCGGTCCATAGATAACGGACCGACTTCGTTTACCCCTAGTTCGTCTCAGATTTCAGAGCTCTCTCGAATGATACCATTCATGTACTTGATAAATGCTTGTACTTGATAATCAAGTACTTGATAAAAAATCATAGATAAAATCAAGTGATAGACAAAATCTGAGTTCAGATTCGTGATCAGCGCTGAAAGTTACCCTAGAAAATGTGTTTGCAGGATTTTTAATTTAATTTTCCAACGGGACCACAATTCGAAACAATTGCCGGTTTTGGATATATTTTCTAGTAATGTGCTAGGTAAGTTTTCACTAGATGAGGAATTCCTGGGCTGGATGTTTTTCTAAAAACGTTAATCATTTTCTAGACTATATGTGAAGAGTGTGAAAATGCATCTTTATTAGAGTCTGGGGTTGATATTCCTCCGTCCCACCAAATTTGTCAACATATTAGTGCCAATAAACCTAACAAAACAACTAAAGTTGCTGTAAATAATCGAATGGAATTTTTTGGGCGCCGTGCTAAAAGATCTCGTAAAACTTTTACGTTGGGTTCAAGAATTAGGTTTAAGGTGAATTTTTACTTGTAAATTATTTGGGTCTCCTTCAAATAATTTATATTAATATTTTGTTAAAACATTTCATAGGCTTTTTGCAAAAACGCTGATGGAGAACAGGATGAGCTTGTTGTTGTGGTATGCTTTTAGCACATGTAAAGTTTGCATAATAGTCGAAATAGTTTTTTAAATGCTTAGTTACGCTACTCTAAACGTTAGCTTTTTTGCACCACTTCCTTTTCCCTCTCATTCGTTAATAATTGTGTCAGGGTAAAATACGGTTCAGTTATGATTTTCGTATGCCCTACCAGGCCGGGCTTTGGTATAAAATAATAAATGAAAAGGTACAATGATAGTATCTTTATAAAATTAAGGGGGAAGATCTGACCATTGTTTCCTGACAATGGAAGGAAAAGGAGTGGTCAAGAAAAATCCTAAAAAAATAAATTGAAATTTAACCACACATAACGGCAATGCAAACTTTACATTTGTTTATATTTTTTATTTTCTTTTTGATTTTGTTAACTAAAATTTTTTAATTTAGTGGAGTCCTGATCAGCAAGAGTGAGTGGCTGTAAAGTAGAGAAAATTTAATTTGGATATTTTTTTAAATACTTTGACTCGTAAATTTTTTTGTCTTTCAATTTAAAAATATTTTTGGTTTAAAAATTTTTTGACACTGCGGGTCGAAAGTTTATGAACACTGGCTAAAATTTTTTCGACCCTGTATAACTCATAAAGTCCTTAAAAGTATGCTCTTTCTTATGAATATAAATTTTATTTTTTATCTTCCAAAAAAATAAGATTTATAATAACTTAAAGATTTCTCGAGTTATACGTGGTTGAAAAATTTTTTAGCCAGTGTTCATAAATTTTGCACTTTACTGTAGACATTTCAATGTAATTTAATTTGTTTTTTCACTTAAAATAAAATTTTACTTTCCTTATCCACAAAAGATTTTTTCATATTTTGTTAAAGTGCTTCTAAACTTGATTCAATTTACCTATTTTATTATTTTCTTTCTTTGAAATTTTTTTAGTTCAATGTTTGGGAGCTATTTAAATTTGGTTATGTCTCTACTATTTTTGGATGTTTTTGTATTTTCCCAACAAAATGAGAAGAAAAATTTAACAACAACAACAAATAATTTACCTCAAATAGTTAGGCAAAGACTTCTTGAAGATGCACTTCTTCCTTGTAATTCTTCAAATGGAACCGATTTGGAATTAATTGAATGGTGGTATAAACGAATTGGTGGAGTTTATATTGGGGCTTTTAATGCTACTTCAAGGTTTGTATTTTAAAGAAATAAAAATTTTCCAACCCTCTGTTCCTTTTTCAACTTTAATCCGTTTCTATCCCGTCCTTGAATTCTCTCTAGGCGCTTTACATACTTTCTCACTATATCACAGGTGCCAGAAAACGGAGTGCTCAAGTCTAATACTCAAATGAAAAATTGTTTTTTATATAAAAAAATTTTGCGTTTGTATCTTTAGTGGTGCAAGCGAAAATTTTAGTATTTCTGAAGATTGTAAACGAAAAAATTTTTGATCATCGTCTTCCAATATTTTTCCCTTTTCACCCATTTCGGGGTGAAATATTTTTATTAGCTAATTCCTGTCAACAAATTTCTGACCTTAAAATCTTTTTTTTATTTCTTGATACGACCTTACCGGGTACGGCCCACTTTGTCGCGCGGCCACATTGTCGCAGAGCCATAACTTGCTTTAATATTTCCGAATCTTTCCAAATTTAGTATTAAACGATTCCTCTCATCGAGCTAAAGAGATTGGTACCAAAATTGATAAGGGCCAGAAATTTTTTAGCAAGTTATGGCTCTGCGACAATGTGGCCGCGCGACAATGTGGGCGTGTCCCGACCTTACCTAATTTATATTTAGACATGTACATACAAACTGGACAAAGGATGGGGCTTACCAAATAGCAGATAATGGAAGTTTAATAATTCATAATGTTCGTAGAGAGCTTGTTGAAAGGTTTTTTTTCTTAAAACTTTTTTTTTCAAATTTAATTTTTTAAAAAAGATATGAATGCCTTTCAAAATTTTTAAATGGAAGCCAAACAAGAAATTCAATCCTCCTTCGATTAAACTTTTCTTTTTGGTACGCACCCGAACCTTTTTCACTTTTTTATGGTTCGTGTATATTTGCTTTGATTTTCTGTGTTGCTTCTTTTCTTTTAAATATTTTTTGGATTTTGATTCGCTGGAGTGTTTTGAGTTGGATTAAAAGGACAGGTTTGGGTTTAATATTATTTAAGAAGTTGGGGGAGGGTGGAAGCTAGTTTTTTCATTTAGGTAGCCGGTTAGTCGAGAATCTTTTTTATTTTTGCTTAAATTCTTCTAAAGATTTTTTCTTCCTATTTTTCTATTTTTTGATTATATTTGAATATTTTTACACCCCTTTGAATTCTTTTCTTTTTTTCAATTATCAAAAAATTTTAACGAAAAGAGGGGAGGAGTATATTAACTTTTTGAGTTTTTATTTTGTCCTAATAAATAATCGAAGAACAATAATCTTAGGAATTTAACTTTTTTAGAACGTTTAAATCGTGTCCGGTCTTTGGAAAGAAGTGGGCTTAAACAGAAAGGGGCAAAAGAAAAGTCTTATAATTCTTTCGATGTAACTTATTAAGGATGGGATATTTGGTTTTTCTAATTTTTCTTGATCTCATCCAATCCTTTATCTTCTAATAAAATTAATACTTATAATTATTTAATTTATTTATACCTCATTTTATGTCTTTCTTTTTATCTTCTAATTAATAAATAAATTTAATTTGTTTATTTTTTTTTAAATTTATTTAATTAATTTTTTTATATCTTTTGCTTGAATCTTTCGGACTTTTTATTTTTTAAATGTTCTTAAAGAACCTAGGATAATTTCTTATTAGAGCTTTTTTATTTTTCATGTCAGTGCTTTCTATGTCAATTTTGCTGGTAAAATTTAAGAAGGTACTAGAGATCGAGCTGGACCAAGGCCTGGGTTTTTCCTGTACCCAGAGTCCAGGATCCAGTCCAGGTTAAGAAATGAAACTCCAGAGTCCAGGAACAGGTCCAGACTTTACAAAAATCTCGATCTCTAGAAGGTACCAGTCTGGGAGGAGGTCTTTTGGATTTTCTCTGTTCTAATCCAAAGATTTAAAAAATTTTTATTCTTGTAGAACGCTTGAGCCGTGTTCGAGCAATGCTTGTTGCTATGGAAAAATATAGACAAAAACATATGGAATCGCTACATGAGGGCTACAAGTATTTTTTTGAAATTTAAAAGAATTATTTTTTTTTAATTTTCAAGTCGGAGAATGTCTACTTTTCGAGAAAATTATCACAATCAAGTTGAAACTATTCGTAACTCTTATTTGGAGTCTTCTGAGCGTTTTCGAGATTATAGACAAGCCCAAAAAGAGAATGTTCAACAACACTTGGATGGGTATTATCAGCAGGTTTTTTAAATTTTTAATTGGTTTTGTGTTTTCGAAATTTTCGAGTTTCGCAATTTTATTTAGATTTTTTAAACTTTTCGATTACCAATTTCCAAAAATATATTTCAGAAGCATCATACCCTAAATTCTCATCCTTCAGACAACTCCATCTAATTTATTTTAACTTTCTTTCTCTCTCCTAATTCTATTTTACCAACCAGGGTTAAAATTAATTGTCTTTAAAATTTGTCCGCAAATTCAAATTAAATGCTCAAGTTTCTTTAGATATCTCGTCTTCGTGAATTTGGCCATAAAAGAGTTGAACATTTATGGGAAAGTTATGAAAAGAGTGTAAATGCAGTAAGAACCTTTACTTTAGAACAACGTTTAAAAATATTAAATCAATACAAAGTAAAACAACGTTATGTAAATAAATTGTTGGAAGCTATTGGGACTGAAACTAATGTTGAT
This sequence comes from Meloidogyne incognita, assembly GCA_036172945.1. Classification (NCBI taxonomy): domain Eukaryota; kingdom Metazoa; phylum Nematoda; class Chromadorea; order Rhabditida; family Meloidogynidae; genus Meloidogyne; species Meloidogyne incognita. Next base: position 6,061,308 of record JARQAC010000004.1, read on the forward strand.
ATTATTAGTAGAAAGGTAAAAGAAAATTAGGGGAATTTTTAGTAAATCGTAGAGTTAATTTGTTAGTTAGGCAGAAATTTTAATACTAACCTTTGTCCTTCCAGCACTTATTGCTAGGTGTTTCCCTTACCATATTTAGTGATGATTGAATGGGCTAACAAGACGATTACTTTGCTTTTTATTAGGGTTGGACACTACCGGTTTTAAAACCGAAATTTTTGAGATTTTTCGCCAAAAAATTAACCGATTTTGTTAAATTTTAAAAACCGGAAATTTGTGAAAATGGGTGATTTTATTTAAAATTCCCCCAAAAATAAACCGGTATTTGCCTAAAACTCAAAACCGAAAACCGGGTCTTTAAAATTTGGATTAACCGAAAACCGGGGGTACCGGTTAATAACCGGTAGTGTCCAACCCTACTTTTTATCTCTCTTTTGTCCGTATTTGCCGAAAAAAAATTAATAAATAACCTATCCCCACTTCCTATCCTAAATTTTCGAATTAAATTGAAATTAAAAAATTAATTGTCCTCTAGTATTTGGTCGAAAATCAAAGATTTTTTCTAGAGAATCACTATTTTTCCAATTATCCACAATATTTAAAGATTATTTTTAAATAAAAAAGTTGGGAATTCGACAGATTAAATCCCCCCAACTCTTTTTAAAAACATTTTTCTCTTTAAAAAATTACTCTTTCCTTTCTCTTTTAGGAAGCAGCAATTAGAGAAGTATTGGGTGAAGACCAACCTCCCCCAACATTTTGGTCTTCCCACCATCCATCAAATAATTCAAATCTTCGCCGTTCAGCTTCTTTTCATTCTCTTCCGGAATTTCCTTTAGTAGATGAAATTTTAGAAGAAGAAGAAGAGGAACAACAAATTATTTATTTAAATTTAACAGAATTTAATAAAAATAAAGAAGAAGAAATTGAAAAAGAAGAAAAAGAATATCTTTTAGCTTTACAACAACCTTCTACATCAACAGCATCTTCTATATTACCTTTATTTACTAATAATAAAATTCAGGCTTGAAAAACACTCAAAACGGGTCTTTTTAAAAAATTAAAAGAATCTAATAAAGAGAAACACTTCCCAAAGGAAAAAAATTTTTTTTGTAAAAATTGGAAGAATTTTGTAAATTTATTTTCCAAAATTTCCAAATTCTCATTTTACTCATCTTTTTGTTTAAATTATTTAGTGACTGGAGTGACTAAGAAATTGTTTTTTTTCTGTAAAATAAAATGGTAATTTACTTAGTCTTTAGCCCTATTGTTTGTAACCCTATTAAGTGATAAAAACGACCAGATAATACCAGATATCAAAAAAATTGCCCATTAAGTGATATGCCTTCTTTATTCTTCAATGAGGGCACATTGAGGGAAAAAAGTTTGGAATTTTTTACATGAAAGTATAGTCAGGGAGAGGATTAATAAACAAGGGGAGGGGATAAGTACCAAATTTTTATCAAGAAAGGGATGGGAAAGGACCTTTAATAACTCGATGGATTTTTATCGTAAATCTGGTATTTTTTAATAATAAAGTTTAAGATAATTATTTACCTAAAAACAAAACTTTTTTTTTATTTTCTCCTTTCCTTTAATTGCTCTTTCCAAACTAATTATTCGAGAAAATAATTGTTATATTTAACGGAAACTTCTTTTAAAATTCTACTAAATAAAAGGGGGGGGGGGAGGGGAACAGTTTTTCTCTCCTTGTGTGGCCAACATTATGTATAAATTCACTCAATTTTCTCAAGCACATACTTTTAAAAGTTAAAAAGTGCAAGTAAACAACAAAAACAATTTAAATTTTTTAGTTAAATTTTTTGAATTGCTCCTTTGAAAATTAAATTTATTTGTGTCATATATTTGTAAGATTATATATTTTACACACTTCTCTCCTTATATTTTTGTCTAGACAATTTTTAGATTTTTTTTAGAAATTTTTTGTAAGGATAATAAAATTTGGAAATATTTACCTTTAAATAGTTCCACACATTTTATTTTTAAGTTTTTATCAAAAATTCAGTGACCCTAAATTTCATTTAAGCTACCTATCCTTCTGAATCCATTTCTTTTCGGAAATCTAAATTTTTTTAATTTTTTACGAATTTTTAAATTTTAAGGTTAACGCATATTAATAAAACTTCACTAATTCACAAAAATAATTTAAATCTATTTCGGTCCTTACAATTTAATTACTTCCATAAAATGAATTTTATAGGTTAACCCTTGCCTGCTGAAATAACATTTCCTATTATTAGACTTTTAAGAGGGATAATAAATGAGAACCGGGGAATTTTAAACATTTTTTCTCCTTTTTTTATTCTCACAAATGTCTGATATTTTTTGTATAATTTTCGATTTTTTTAAAGTTGCCCAAAAACTACATTAAATATTTAAATTTTAATAAATTATAAAATGTCTGTTTATATTTTTTTAATTTAGAAAAGTCTGGTTAACCAAAAAATAACACATTTCAATATTCTTTTTTTGTTGAAAGAATTATTCTTTCTCCCGTCTAAAATTATTTAGTAGCAGGTTGTTTCGTAAAACCTCATTTCTTAGAATTTTAAATATTTAGCTCAACAATGTATTGCTTTTTAAAATTTATTTTCTCATAAAAAAGCTAAATTTTTAAGAAAAACAAACTTAGCGTTACTTTAACATTTTTGTAAAATAAAAAATAAATTTTATTTATTATCACGTATTTATTTCTAAGAAAATTTCTAAGAAAATCTTAAACATTTTTATTATCATAATTATAAAATATATTTAAAAGTATAAAATTTATTTTAAATGATGGGAATGTAATCTTTCGTTTACGGCATGTGACTCACGTAAATCTAAACTTTTTGTACTTTTTATTGGCATTTTTTCACCTTTAAGTTTGTTGACAGGCATTGAAATAATTTTGAGGGTGTGCGCCAAAAGTTGTTTTTTTGGAAACGCAAAAAAAATTTTTTTTTGTGATTTTTTGTTAACAATGAAATTAAATATAGGGTACAAATTTTTTAAATTACCTATAATATGTTTTTTATTGAAAAAATAACATTCGAAATATCTTTTGTTGCAATATTCCGTTCTTTCAAAATTGTCTGTTTTTAGCTAACTTTATTAAAAATTTTTAAGTTTTTGCCTCGGGGTCAGAGTAAATAAAAGATTTTTTAAATGAGATTGAATTAGAAGCGTAGTAGATTGTCATACCATTGTCATACTGATTTCACCAATCTCTTCTCAAAAAATCTCAACCATCTTATCCAACAATTTTCGACCTCGTACTAGTACATTGTACTTTTACATTTAAAAAATAATTAATCCAAAATTTAAATTTATAGCGCGGTGTGGGAAAATTTTTTTTGATTTTCTTTCAATTTCCGCTTTCCGTCTTTTTACTTCCGATTTCCGACATTTCTGCAGGTTCTGATTTTCGACAGCTTTTTCCTTTTCCGACAACCCCCGCCTCGCCTTTGCATTTCAAAAATGTCCTCTTCTTTCCTTTAAAAACGCAAATTAGCATTTTTTGTTTATCTCTTGGGAGATTTTATGGTTCGATGAAATGTGTAAAGAAAAGAAAAAGGAGGAGGGAAGGGAATTGTTGGTTAACGTAGATAAAGGAACGGAGGGCATTTCCTTTTTTCTTTAAAGAAAATCTTTTGTTTAAAGTTAAAAGTGCTAATTTAAATAAATTTACTTAAAGGTATATAGGCAATTAAAAAATTTTAAAAATTTTGTTTAAAAGAAAAAAGCAATTTAAAATGACGATAAATGTTTGATAATTTTGAATATTTAAATTAAAAATTAATTTCATATCTAAATATTTGTAAGCAACAACCTTAAAAAATATTTAATTTTTTTTTCCAACTCCCATTATTATTTCACTCCCTCTTAATTTATCTCTTATCCCCCTCCCCCCCCTTCTTAATTTATCCTCCTTCCTCAATTCTTCCTCCCAATTTATTCCTTTCCAAATTATTTTACTCCTTTCCCCCCCCCTATTTATTCCCAACTTATTTTTTAACAGAAATGTTTGTTCTTTTATTTTTTTTATCGAATTATTTTTTTCATTTATTTCCATAATTAAAGGAAGTTTTTATTTGTGGCCATTAAATGTTTTTTAGAAGTAGTAATTGTGTAGAATTTTTTTTCTTCTTTTCCTTTTTTAACTTTAAAAAGTCTTCCCAAAAGTATTTTTTCTTTTTTTTTTAATAAAGCTATTTTTATTTTTATATTTAAAGTGTACGCATTTTGCTATTTAATAATGACTTTTAATAATTTCCATTTTTGTCCATTATTTTTTTGGATTTAAAAAATTCTTGATTTGGCATTTTTATATTTCTAATAAACGAATTTTTTAATAAAAAATATTTAATTTTTATTAACGTCATTTTTTGTTTAAAAGATTTCTAATCCAAATCAAAACACAAAACACAGTTATTCTACATACTCTTCCTTTTTTATTTTCCGGAATTTTCCGGATTCTAAATAAGAACAAATTGAGAAGATTTTACAATCGACCCTTCAATTTTAGCCGATATTAAATACCTCTCATTATAAAGTTAAATGGACATGGATTTCGGTATCCGGATATTTACGGCGGATACAGGCGGACATCCGCAGGCATTTTGAAATTATCTATATCCGTATCTATTACCCTGGATTTTTTCATCTCCAAAAATTTTTGTAAAAATGAGGGTTCGACTAGGGAAGATAAAATAAATTTTAAAAAAATTTGAATTGAAATATGAAGTCAATTTAAATAAAATATAAATTTCACAAAATATTTCTAAATTTTCTAAAAAAAAATTGTTTCTATCCTCTCCTAAAGATTTCTGTTTTAAAGATGACCTATTTTTGTGTGTTCTTTAAAATTTTTTTTTAATTCTTAATTTTTTTTTCAATTACGCAACTACTTAATTAATTAAATCACAGAGCTTTTAATTTAAAAATATATACAGATTTGTCTCGGAAATTTTATAAGACTTCCCCTTAGGTTCAAAGTCTCTCAAAAACTTTGTAGGGATTCTTAAGCTTATTTAAACGTCATTTAAATTTTTTAATTAAAAAATATTTTTAATATAAAGGTAAATATATTTATTTGTTTAAATTTTATTTTATCTCTTTTATCTGACCTTCCCCTTTTTTCTTTTAATGAATAATACGGAAATTTATTTATTTAATATATTTTTTTGTTTGGTTACTAAGGGGATTGAAAGGAGTTTTTAGTTGTTATTTAAGTTTACTTTTATTTCTACAGTGTGTTTTAAGAAATTATAACGCCACCCTAATTTTTTCTGGTTTCCATTTGTCCAGTTAATCTGATCCTATAAAATTTCAGTTTAAATTGGACAACTGGAAACTAGGAAACCAGAAAAAATTAAGGTGGCGTTATAATTTCTTAACACACTGTATTTATATTTTTTAATTCCACACAGGACTGGACACTAGCGAAAAAAATTTTTTAAGCAACCGCAACTCGAAATTTAATTTAAAAGATTGACAAATGCGTTCGGATCTGATCTTATAGAACAAGGTTTTCGGTTCAGAATCGAACTAACAAATTGAGGATTTCCCGTTCAGTTTTTCTATTCTGTTCCAGTATATCCGAATATTTTCAAGCGCCGAAAACCCTGCTCAAGAAGCATTAACTACCCAAGATAACCATACTAGAGATCGAGCTGGACCTGGACCAAGGCCTGGCATTTTCCTGAACACAGAGTTCAGGCCCAGGCATTCTTTGACCTTCCTTGGGTTTTCCTGGACTACAGGTCCAGCATTTAGTCCAGGCCAATAAATCAAACTCCAGAGTTCAGGAACAGGTCCAGGCTTTTCACAAATCTCGATCTCTAAACCAAACAAATAAATTAAAGTTTATCACATTGCAAAGTCCAAAATTCGTTTAAAATAAATTTAAATTCTTTATCACCTCTCTAAATTATTTTTTTCTTTTATTTTTTAATTAAATATAAAAAAGGCGTCGAATAGCCCACACAGAAAAAAATAAAATAAGAATTTTTATTTCCATATTAAATTTCCTTAAATTAATTTTATTTGCATATACTAATTGGTTTTTACTTCTAAATTAAATTAAATTAAAAAGACCAATAACCAGAAGACAGATGAAAATAATTTTTTTCTAAGGAAAGAAATTTATTTTTTTAATAAAAAGATTTCTTGGAGATTTTTAGAGAAATTGTTTTAATTGGAAATAAATTTTGAAAGTTTTGACTTTTGAATGTTCTTTGAAATGTGGAACACAAAAAATAGGACACCCCAAAGTACCGCAAGCCAAAGGTACCGACTAAATCGAATCGTACCAGCGCGTCCCTGGTCCGATATTTTTTCTTACATTTTCGACATTTATATTCTTTATTCAGTTATAGCTCTGTGGTACCTTGGCCTGCTCCCACAAAAAACACACACTTTAAAAATAAATACCTATTTTTCTACTATGTAAAGGGGATAAACTTTACAAAAAATTTATCTCTTAAAATTTATGAAAAAAGTTACCAGTCTATGCAAGAAGATAACCGAGTCGCTTACTTATTTAATAGAAATTTATGTAATAATTACTATAAAATTAAAAATTCTCATAGTTTAATAAAGATTGTCTGTAATAATTAAATTTATTTTATATTTTTTATTCACACAATAATTTCTATTTAACTCAGTTTCAAATTTAGCTCAATTTCATTTCTTATAAAGTTTTTTACTTGATAGATTTGTATTTGTAAAACTTTCTATTTTCCTTATATTTTCCTTTACGCGATAATAATTAAATTACTGAAAATTATACTTTTTCCGGAAAGTTTTATATTGCTATTAGGTATTTCATAGAAGTTTATAGTATTTCCGGAAAGCTTTTTATATATTATTTCCGGAAAATATACTAGTATAAACTTATTTCTCCGGAAACTATTTCCGTAAATAAATTAATTTTTCCGGAAAGATATAATAATTTCCGGAAAATAACTTCTCAGTAAAGTTTATTATATATTTTAACTTTCCGGAAAAATTATAATAAATTTAACTTTCCGGAAAGTTTTAAAATTAATTAGAGTTAACTGCATTATTTTTTCTTTTCTTTCTATTAATATCTTTAATACTATATTTTAACTTTTCATAGTCTAAATAATGGAAGAACAAGCCAAAATATTAATGACTTCAGAATTTTTACATAGAAATTTTACTAGTACTGAACTACTTATGCCTCTTAAAGTTGTTAAAATTATTAATTCAAAAATAAATAAATTTTTAAGGGATTTCGTCAATTTGTGGCCATAACCTATTTAGTTTGTAATTTAATTGGGTTTATTGCCAATTCTTGGGTATTTTTTGTTGTGGCGCCTTTGCTTTGGTTAGGCCATGTAAGAGTTCCAAAGTCTATTCTTTTCCATATTCTTGCACTTTGTGTATCTGATTTGGCTACAATGTGTGGTAAATTACCTATATTTTATTTTTCTTTAGAGAGAAAAAAAGTTTAAAAAAATTTTTAGACAGAAAATTTTTATTTTTTATCAAGTTTTTTTTGAAAATTTTGTTAAGCCCCGTATACCCGCCCACGAGCGTTCGGTGTACAAACAAGTTTAAATAAGCTTTCCGGAAATTTTACAATTTTAAAATAAGTTTTAAGTTTTTCTCTGACAAGTTTATTTTACTGCAGGCCGGTAAGTACATACATATGTATGTATTTTCCCGAAAACTTGGCGTTCTATTTCCGGAATTTGCGCACATCCTATAAAAATATTAAATTAATACTTTTCTCTTCATATTTTCCTCAATTTTCCCTAGGAATGGTCCTTTTAAATTTGGAAATACTTAACGGAACTTGGCGTTTTGGACTAGCTGGCTGTAGAGCCTATTTACTTTTTGATTCTTTAAATAAATTTTCTGCCCCAGCAATTGTTTTGTTAATTTCTCGTACTTGTTATTCAATAATATGTTTGGATAAAGGCCGTTTACGTCAAACAACAAATAATAATAGTGGTGTTAAAACAGCTTTTATTCAAGTTATGGTTGCTTTGGCAATTGTTTTGTGTCTTCTTTGGCCTATTCTTGTTTATTCTCAAGTAATTTTTCTGTAATTAATTGGAAAATTAATTAAAAATAATTTCTTTATAGGTAACTGAAATTGTTGTACGTATTGATAGACATAAACGACAAGAACTGTTAGTGATTTTATAGATAATTTTAAAATTTAATTTAATTTTTATTTATTTTTAGGTTTGTTCGTAAATGTGCCTTTTTACCTCCTCCAAATGTTGAATTGCTTTTTAATATTGTAGTCAGTATAACTAGGTGGGTTAAAGTAAAAACAGAATAAACTCTCCGGAAAGGTTTATAGTAATTAATTTTCCGGAAGATTATAGTAAACTAAACTTTTCGGAAAAATAGATTCGACATTTGAAGCATATATACATATAATAATTTTCCGTAAAATTTATAACTAGGTGTGTCAAAATATAATATAATGAACGTTTTGGAAAAGTAAAAAATTAATATGCAATTTTCTGGATCATTATACTCACTAGATTGCAACTAAATCACACTCACGGGATCCCGTAACAGGATTGAATTTCAAAAGATCGAATCGGAGAGAATCCGCGGGATTAATCCCGTAAATCCAAGTAACCCTTGAGTCCGGGACGGGATCTCACAAAATCCCGTACAGAATCCTTCCGTGCCGCACTCTAATACCCACATTAATACACTTAATTTTTATATTATTTTTAGTTATTGCATTCCTTTTGCCGGCTTTCTCTTTTGGTACGCTTCCGTTCCTTTCTTCCTTTGGAGGAGAAAAGAACTTTTGAGCCAAAATCCTTCCTCCTCATTATCTACCCAAAGGTACTATAATTAGAATAAATTATCTAAATTTTCTCTTCATTTTTCAGTCATCCACCAATTTCTATAAAATCTGGAATTACGGGAAGTGGGGGTATTCCAAACAATTTTCCTGCACCTTCAGTTGCCGTTATTCGAAGAGTTGTGGTTACCGTTGTTGTGTTGGCAATGGTCTATTTAGTTTGTTGGACACCTTATTGGCTGGGAATGTATGCCCAAAGACTTTTTCATTTGAGAATGACTAAACAGAGTAAGTTTATTGGAAGATTTCCGGATTTCCTCCTCCTCCTCCCCCCCCCTCCCTCATTTCTAACCTTTTTTAAATTTTAGCTGTAATTGTCATGTATTATGTACATTTAATGCCATATATTAGCTGTGCGGCATACCCGGCAATTTTCACTTTATTTAATCGCCCAATCCGCTCAGCACATTATCAGTGGAGACGGTCAATGCAGAGAAGAATGAACGGAAGTCAGTTAGTGAGGAGAGTGAGAGATGTTTTAGTAACTAGGTAAAGAAACTAGAAATTTCCGGAATAATTTTTGTTTTTTTCAGAACAGATAGTCAAAGATCAATGAACAGAAGAGGCACAAAAAAAATTTCTAAAACAATTTTAAGAGAAAGACCGAGTAGTTGTGAAATGGAAAGACACCAAAGTTGTGTGTTACTTACAAGAAAAGAATCCCCTTTGGCTGCTGTCAGTTTTTGAATTTGAAAATATTTTTGAATTTTTGCTCAGGGTGTTTAATTAAATAATGATCTTATTTATATTGTATTTTTAATTTAAAATTGTATACATGTACATATAAAATAAACTTTAAATATATCTTCTTGAAAACACAAAATATGTAGACTTTCCGGAAATATATTCGTTCAGGCAATCAGAGGTGGGTCAGAAAAGTCAGAGATGTCGGAAATCTGAAAAGCCAGAAATCTGAACTGGCTCAAAAGTCGGGACTTGGAAATCGGAAATCAAAATTTTTTCGGAAATCGTAAAGAAAAAAACGTCGGAACTCGGAATTCCGACTTACCTCGTCCAGGAAATTATTATATTTTAAAATCAGGATATAAGTTTCAGAATTAATATAGGTAATTATTTTCTTTGTATTTACAAGAAAAAAAAACTTTTATTGGCGAAAAATAAAAACAACAACGGCACTCACCAACCGGGTTATGATCGATTGATCTTTTTAAATATAAATCGCCGGACTGCGCATGCATAGTCTTTTCTCTTTTCGGCTTTTTCATCTCTCTCCCAGCTTCAGGGCAGATAGTAGTGGAGGTATTCTTTCATTCACATACATACACCAAAAACTTCTCTCCTCTTCCTTTCTAGAAACACATTCCCCCAAAATTAAATGAAAGACGACCCTTTCCCCTTTTTATTAAATCTAAAATGGTTAAGAAAGAATTATCGACGGAGAGGGGTTATCCTCCTTTGGGTGATTGGAATTTTGGCATTTTTACTTTGTTGGGTATTGCTAACTTTGCTAATTTTGTTGGCACAAGAGGCTGTAAGTGTGTAAACATAAAAACATTTTTTAATTTTCCTTCAAAGTTACTCGGCCCCGTTTTCTTAACAAAATCCTCCTCCTCCTCCCTTTTAACAGTAGACCCAGATTCTTATGCTGGTAGGGGAGTTCAACTTTTGGTTGGGCACTTCAATGGGAATTTGCCGGCGGAGAGAAGGGCTAATTTAACTGAAGGTTTTTTTAAAAACTTTTCTTTAAAATTTGGAAAATATTTATAGACGAATTAAATAAAAATAATTATTCGCCAATTCCCGAAGCGGGTCAAAATGGACATCCTGTGGAATTGAGTCCTGAAGAGGAGAAAAGAGCAGAACATACTTTTGGTATTAACCAGGTACTTAATTTTTACAAAAATTTCCCAAAAACATCAGTAAGGAAAAATGGATGAGCGCGCAAAAAATGCAAGGGAGGAAGGAAAAGTGCGCATTCCCTTTGCGGACAGGCGGATAGCGAACTGGACATTTACCCAAAAAACTTTTTACTTCTTTAAATAAATACATTTCCAATCAAATAAAAATAAGATTTCTATAAATAAATCAAATTTTGTATCAATAGTCGGTATTTTGTTCATGTCCCCCCTCCCCCTCCCTCCCCTATTTGAACTCAGATTAATTTTCCTTTTATTCTTTTTCGCCTCAAAATGGTCAAATTTTTTATGTGTTGATTTTTGCCACTGCCGATTATTTTTTCATTCCCAATTTTTGCTTCTAAATTTTACTTAGAATGCTTGAGGGTTATAAAAGGAAAATTAATTTGAAACTCAAATAAGTAGGGGGATATGAACAAAGTACCCGATAGTTTTATATACAACGGTAGAGGGAGAAGGGTTGTCAGTTACACCAAATTCTTCGGGTAACTACTAAAACCACCTAAAATCTTAGGGTTTTTCTGTTTGGTTTTAATCTGACAACCCTAGACGGGAGTTAACTTCTTAAAAAAATTTCTTTTCTTTACATTTTCTTTTAACATTTTTACATAAATACATTTCTTCTTTCTTTAGTCTGTTTTGCGCTTTTTGTCTTCCTTTTTGTTCTAAAATTTTATTAAAATTTATTTTAAATATTAATTAAAATAATTAAACTAACCACTTTTTTATCCTCTTTTTTAAAAATTTTCTCAATTATATTCTCATAATAAGGAGTATATCCAAAAACAGCATCTCTAAAAAATAAAATTTTTCCATTTCTTTCAATTTCGTAAGGCTTTAATTCAATTCCATATTCTTCAAATATTTTTTCCATTTTTGGAAGTATTTCTTTTTCGCAATTTTCATTGAATATTTTAAATTCTAATTTTTCTTCTCCATTTAAATAAATTGAAAAAACTTTACAAACTCCGGTTACAAAAAGAATTTTATCGAAAGAATGTTTTTTTAAATTATCTAAACTACTTTTTATTTCAGATATCAAATCTTTGTTCAAATCATTATCCAACTCTTCTTCCTAAAATTTTTTTCAATTTTTCAAAGTTTATTAGACTAAGTAGACTACTCTACTTTTTCGATTCAGATACTTTTGTTAGAAAAATCTCTTTAAAGGGACATTGAAAAAAAATTTTTTTGAGAACTCGCGACAAGGTTAAATTAAAATATAAAAGAGAGGACGGTAAAGGTTAAGCTGGTTAATTAAAAAAGTTAATCTCTAGAAAAAATGAGGAAGAAACGCTTTTCCGATATTTTTTGTTTTCCAGTAAGTAAGCGAGTATACTGAGTTTAAATCTATGTTCAATTTTTTCTGTCTCGAATCCCTCGCCCAAATTCGTACTCGAAAAAATTAAGACAAATAGTTAGCTGATATATTTGATATAATACACATTAATATACCTTTCTTTGATATAAATTATCCAAACATGTAGAAAAAATTGACAATTTTTCAGCATTTACAAAAAACCCAAAAATATTCTCATCTAATATATCTGATAGAAACTCCTTTATCTCTTTTAACTTTTCATCCTTTAAATATTCTAACTCAAAATTTTCATTTGTAAAAAATTCTTTATATTTTTTTTCTTGTTCTCCTATCCATTTTTTAATTTCTCTACCATTAAGGTAATTAACGTCATCAATATCTAAAATCATCACTGAAATTTTATTTTAAGTATCTGAAGGATTATATCGATTTTTGGATATTCCTCCCAATTTTTCTTGGATTAAATTATGTAAGACATTGTAAATATAATAATGCCTTGTTTTTATTTTTCTTAAGGGAAAGGAATTCCCTGACAAACAAATTTAAAACAAAATTCTCATTATTAGGGGAAAAAAGTAATATTATTCTCATTATTAAAAGTATGTATTTTAAAATATTTTTAAAAATTATTTAAATTTTTAAATACCATTATGTTGTGCTTGCATAACGTTTTGTCTCTTTCTGTTAATTAACTTTGAATTAATCACTTGGATCTCAATCATAAAAAGTAATAAAATAATTACTTTTTGAGGAATCATATTTCTAGAAGAATTTTTAAAATTTTTCTTTTAAAATTTTTCTTTTAAAAATTTTTCTTTTAAAAATTTAAAAGTGAAAAAAAATTTAAATGGGAATAGAATGAAGTCAGCATCTTTCCCTTTATCTCCCCAATAGAGAGGGAGGGGGTCTCCTCCACTCCCCCTTCCCTCTTGAAAAATTAAATGAATGTCTGATTGATTCTTTCACATGTGTAAAAGTCAGGGGGAGAAGTCATGTGTAAAAAAATCCCCAAGACATAAGATTTTGACAATAAATTAATCAATTGAAAATTTTTAAAAAATTGATTGTATATACATTCCCTCTCTCCCTTAAAATTCTCTCCAACATTGACAAACAAATTAAAAGAAAAAGATGTTTTCCGGAAAGGTTCATTTACTCTAGAGACCGGCGCGGGACGGGATTGCGGGATACCGCTCCCGCAATCCCGCACTTTTTTTGTTTTGCGGGAGTGCTGGATTATTCACGCGGGAGTTACTCCCGCAAACCTTTTTAAAAGTTACTCCTGCATGCGGGACCGGTCTCTAATTTACACACCATTTACAGTTCAACTTGTTGGCAAGTGACTCGATAGCAATAAATCGAACATTACCGGATATTCGTCGTATTCAATGTCGGGCTTATGCTGAAAAGTTGCCGCCTATTAGTAAATTACCGGACACTTCTATAATTATTGTATTTCATAATGAGGTGAGGCTGTTAAATAGAAAATAAACTTTTAAATCTTAAGTTTTTTAAAGGCTTTTTCTACACTTGCACGAACAATAACAAGGTTGGGTAAAATATATAAATTATATTTTTCCGTAAACTTTCTGGATAAAATTTTGTCACAGAGGTTGTGCCGCTTCGCCTTTTTTGGGTTTCCTCTTTTATCGTTTTAAATTAAGTTTCGCCTTTTTTACTGTCTTCTTGTTCTGGCACATCTCTATTTTCACCTCAAGTTTCCGGAAAGTTTTTTCAAAATATGTATTGATTTGTAGCGTCATCAACCGATCACCTCATTCATTACTGCGTGAGATAATTCTTGTCGATGACTTCTCAAATCGAAGTTTTTTAAAAAATAATTATGATAGACAAATATTTTTTCGATTTTTTAGAATTTCTGGGGGCCGAATTGGAACTTTTTTTACAAACTTTACCTATCAGAATTAAACTTATTAGGGCTAAAGAAAGAGTTGGATTAATTCGAGCAAGGCTTATGGGGGCACAAGAAGCTGTAGGAAATGTTCTTACTTTTTTGGATGTGAAGAAACTTTTTATCCTCCCTCTTTAATAAATTTGTAGTTTTTTAGTCTCATTGTGAATGTACCCGTGGATGGCTGGAACCTTTACTGACCAGAATAAGGGAAGAAAGAAAGGCTGTTGTTTGCCCTATAATTGGTAATAAATTTGTAATTATTTAATAGTTTTATATAGATGTTATAAATGACCAGACTTTTGCTTATCAAAAAGGAATTGAATTGTTTAGAGGAGGATTTAATTGGAATATGCAATTTAGATGGTGAGTAGAGTAGCATTGTGTATATTGTGTATATTGTGTATATATTGTGTCATTGTGTCTAACACTGTCATTGTGTCTAACACTCTATTGCTATAGTTGTTAAATATAATCCGGAATGAATATATATTCTTCCGGAATGTATATCTAGTTATGTTTCCGGAAAGTTTGTTATATGTATTACATATTTCCGTATTACATTCTTTTTATATTTATTTTTCCGGAATAAATATATATTACGTTTCCGGAAAGTTTGTTATATGTATTACATATTTCCGTATTACATTCTTTTTATATTTATTTTTCCGGAATAAATATATATTACGTTTCCGGAAAGTTTTGTTTCTTTCCTATTGCTCTCTATAATACTTCTAACATTTTCCGGATTATAGAAAAACACATAGCGAGAGAGTTTAAAGCTTCATAAATACGCAGGAATTAATAATTTTTAAGGTATGCAGTTCCAACTGATATGGCCAAGCAAAGACATCAAAAAGACCCTACAGCAGCTATTGTGTAATTTAAAAATAAAAAAATTACCTAAAATTTTTTAAAAGTTCTCCAACAATGGCTGGCGGTCTCTTTAGTATAGACAAACAATTTTTCCAAGAATTGGGTGCTTATGACCCAGATATGGACATTTGGGGAGGGGAGAATTTGGAAATGTCTTTTAGAGTATGGCAATGTGGAGGTGTTATAGAGATTCTACCTTGCTCACATGTTTTTTTTGAAAATTTAGAAAAAAAATAAAATCCCCTAAAAAGGTTGGACATGTATTTCGACATGCCTCTCCCCATGATTTTCCAAAAGAAAAAAGTTCTGGTAAAATACTTAATTCAAACTTGGCGAGAGTGAGTGAAGTATGGATGGATCAGTGGAGGTAGGAAATAAATTAGATGATGAAAGGGAAGCTTAAAAAATATTTTTAAGGCATTTCTTTTACAAAATATCACCGCGTGGGTTTATATTTTTTAAAATAAAGTGAAAAATTTTTTTAGAAGCTTCTGCTCTAATTCCTTCCTTAGATGTCAGTGAAAGAATTGAATTACGCAAAAAATTAAACTGCAAAAATTTTAATTGGGTAAATTAATTTAATAAAGAAAGAGAAAATAGTTTGAGAAATTCTCATTCCTAAGCTTCATATTCAAGCTTCTGGTTTATACTGACTTAGACTCTCTCTCATTAGAGGCCAACCATAATCCAAAAGGTTAAAATGAAAACCCCTCCCGCCCCCATTTTAAAGGTGGCTAATTAATAGGGGAAACTTGAAGGACAACAATAGATGGGAGATAAATATTTAACTAATTTTCAATTTTTAATATATTCAAGTATTTACAAAATGTGTGGAAAGACAATTTTCTACCTAATGGACGTTCTGCACTTATTGGCCGTGTAAATGAATTCTCTCAATATTTTTTAATTTTTAAAAAGTTAAGTTTCGTCATCTATCCTCAAATTCTTGCCTTTTTGGTCGCCCTTCAAATCCAGGGAAGAGACATCGTTTAACAATGGGAACGTGCTCTTTAGGTTTTGATATATGGCAGGTGGAATGTATTTAGTTGACATTATCTAACAAATTTTCTAGTTTTGGGTATTGTCTTCGTCCAAAGAATCAGAAGGTTTTAGATTAATGAGTGACGAGCATCAATGTTTAAGTGCAGCTAAAGAACAAACAGACAATAATGTTTGGAGAGTTCAATTGAGGGAATGTGGCGGACATAGTAAGGGAAGAAATGATAAAGGGTTGGGTTAAAAACGGGGAAAAGAGGAATTTTAGAGACGAGTTTGGGAGGGGGGGGAAGTAATGCTTCCTTCGATTCCTTAAGACAGAGATCTGAGGAGAAGGGAGGAATGCTTCATGTTTTTTAGAGTCTAGTGTAAAATGAAATTTAATTTCTTGGAACGGGATAAAGGTGAATCACTCCCTTCTCTCTCTTTCTCTCTCGGAATTTTTCTTAAATTACAATTCAAAATTGAGATGAGCGAAATATAAGGATAAAAATGTTCAAGCAAAGGAATTTTTTACCAAAAAAATTTTTTAATTTAAGAAATGGAATATTGGCGATGGGAATATCGAGTGGGTTAAAGTTAAGTTAAAATTAAATAGGTAAATAATTTTTAAAGAATCGACATTTTGTCCACATAAACAGCAGTCTATGTTTGGATGAACCAATAGAAACGGCTAATTCCTTCCCTTCTGCAAATATTTTTAATTTTGATGGAAGAGAAGAAAACCCTGAAAGACTACCAAAAATGTCAAAATGTGTTAGGGGAAAATATTCACAGGTAGAGATTATTTTTCTCTTGAATTAATTTTCCCTCTTTTTAAAGCAATGGGAATTAAATGAAATTAAATGGCTTCCGGAGAATAATAAAAAGAATTGAAGAAAAGAGGAAAAATAGTACCTAATTTAAATTTTATATTAATTTGTTGTATATTTTATTTTGTTATGAATTTCATGCAAAAATAATTTTTAAATTTTGAATTTGGTGGTAACTAAAAACTGTAGACGATCAAAGAATTAGTGATGAACTGGCCTGTTCCGCAAACTAATTTTATGCTTTGTGAGTCTAGACAGAAAATATCACAAAAAAAATACCCGTAGCTTTGGAATTTGTAGATTTTGTATTTATAGATGTATATTTATTTATTTTAAATATGTTTAATTAAAAATAATGAAAAAAAAAATGACAAAAATTTATTCATTTACTTTTCACAATTCAAATTTGCCAGCTATTTTTCAATGTGATAATTGGACAGCTCAACAGGTTGCCGAATGGTTAAATGGTAAAAATTAAATATTTAGAAATATATTTTTTTATTTATGAGTTAAATTAAAAATGTTTTTTAAATTTGCGGACAACATTTGCGGACAAATTTTTCCCTATTTTTTGTCCGCAAATTTTGTCCGCAAAAATTTTTTTAATTTTTAAAAAGGCGTTGATGATGGAATGGCTCCTTATATCAGACATTTTGTTACCCACAATATTACTGGAAGTAAATTGTTAAATGTTGATAATGATACTTTGAAGAGAATTGGTGTAAATAGAGAAGCTTCGCGTGCAAAAATAATTTCTGCAATTAATTTACTTTTGTATTATGTAAGGAAATTTTTTTTATTTTTTAAAAAATATTTTAGAGTTATTCAATTAAATATGAAAATTTACAAAAATTGGCTTTGAAGACGAGGTTTTTTTTAATTTTTTTGACTCTTTTCAAAAGTTTCTAAATATCTATTCTTCGATTTTGTTACGCTCCTCCATTATTTTTTGTTATTATCAGATTCCTACAGATTATTTCCTGAGAATGTACATAATGGTCAAACTTACTTCCTCAATACTTCCCCTTCTTATCTTACAAAATTCCCTCTCTTTTTGTTTTTGGCATATCATCAATCAAAAAGGATTTTTGGATTTTCCAGGATCCAAAACTAAAAAACAATGCAGTTGTTTTGAATGACAGTTTTCAGATATTTTTGGTTATTCTGAAGAAAAAAGGGGAAACACAACCCTAACTATTACCAATTTTTAAAATCATATAGCCATAATTATATATGGGCAAAAACAAGTTTAAAACTTGAATTTTTCCTTAAAAAATTTTTCTGGCCCACCCTCGAGAATTTTCTTATTTTTGAACAAAAAATATCGGTAATTTTATATTAATTTTTTCTGAAGGGTTTGTACAAACGAAATACTCGAAGCAGTCTCCATAGCCACTCCAATAATCAATAATTCTTCAAATGCTTCAATGCACATAGAAGTATTAAATAATGTTTTGGGGGCTTTAGCTAGCACATATGAAAATACTATAAGGCTAATATTTTGGTTGGAAAGGTTTTTTTGTTTTTTTAAAAATTTTTGAAAATAATTTAAAAAAAAAAAGAAATCCTTTTGCTGGAAATAAAAAATATGCAAAAATGAGAAATAATTTGGCTACTTGTGTTGATGAAATGGTTGATTGTGTTAATAATCCAAACAATCCAAAATTCTTTTCTGTTCCGCAATTGTTGATTGAGGTTTGTTAAATATGGGATTTTAAGAGTTTTTTTGTTTGCAAGTCTTAAGAGTTAGTTGATACTTGGCCAAACATATTTAAAAAGTCTATTAACCAACTAAAAAGTTTTTTTGGGATGACGAATAGTTCTTTAGTTTTTCTTTTTTTTGCTCCGTTATAGGCGTTAAATTTTGCACTGCAACTAAGGATTTTGGATTTTTATGATTTGTAACTTTCTGAGAAAGTCTAGATGCATCCAATTAAGTTAACTCGCTAATCCGTTACTTAAAAATTGTTATTGAAACCTTTGATATTTAATTCTAAATTACTATAAGTCTACACACTTTCCTCGTTTTCCTAATAATTCTTGTTTTTTTTTTAAATATTTTAGAGAGCAAAAATGATCCAACAAGTTTGTAACGAAATAATTCATTTACCCGATCCAAGCATTTTATATACTGCATTTCTTGATAGAATAACTATTAGAAGACCTGCTTCTGCTGATTGGGTATATTTTTTTGAAAATTAATTTTTGTGAGAATAAATTTAAGGGTTTTGAGATTGGAAGAACCTGTTTAGGCATAAATTTAATAACTCGAGTTGATTACAATTCTCCGTCTGCATTCCCAGATAAATTTGATGTTGGAGATGAAATTTTGGAGGTTTCTTTCTTTAAAAAAATTTTTTTTTAATTTTTTTCAAAAAAAAAAAAGATTAACGGTCAATCAGTTATTGGATGGAAAAGAACAACACTTTTACGCCGTTTAAATGAAAAACAACAATTTTTGAGACCCGGACAAGCACAATTCTCGAATTTAGAAAATGTTGAAACTCAACTACTTTTGTGTAAAAGACCGAGAGAAAGCTGCTCTCCTCAACGATTTCCTAAAATACAGGATTGTGGGAATTTGGGAGGTGATCAAGAGGCGAAGAGATTGACAAAATTGGCTTTGGATTTTAAAAATAAGGTTTGGAATTTTTTAAATTTGTTTTTTAAAATTTGACTAAAAATGGTATATTGACTTGCGATAAATCTAAAATTATTTTTTATTGGATAGGTAAGCAAAAGTAACTGGAAATGATTTGTTAATGCGAAAGACGGGTTATCGTGTTTCAATAAAAGATATTGGAGTTTTCTTCGTACTTCTATCCATCCCCTACTGATAATTTTTTAAATATTGTTTTTACGGCGTTTTCTTTTATTATTTTTTTTTTGCTTAATTTTTCCGCTTACCCATTATGTACTAAATATTTAAATTTGGTGAAAGATAATTTTCTATCCTTTTCCTCTCATTTAAATTTTTCTTTCTAATTTTTTTAAATTTTTATTAGATTGGAACAGATTTTTCTATGAGATGGCATCGAAATCAAAAAGAAATTTCAAACGAATTAAAAAAACAAGAAAACAACTTTTCCAACCATTTAGCCCTTCGACGTGTTCGTTCTTCAAGTTTTACAGCAAATGTAAATTCAAATAGTCGAAGATGTAGTGATTGTTCATTACCTCAAGCAAGTAGATGTATTTCACTTTTAATTCCAACTGGGAAACAACAATTATTTCGAAGAGCTTCTGTTTGGAATGAAAGCCCGCCTGGCACTTTACATTCTCCTTTTAAGGTTTTTTTAAAAATTAATTTTGGAATTAAATATGAAAATTGTTTACCTTTTACTTGTGGACTAGATTTGCGGATCAGATTTAGGGGAGTTACATTATAGGTGAATTACGTATGATAATAACTGGGAAATTAGCAGATTATTTGAAAATTGTTTATTGGGTCTTGAAGAGTACCTATTACCCCAAAAAATGGTTATTTATTAAAAAATGTTTAAACATTTTTAGAAGAAATAATTTTTTTAAAATTTTCTTAGGATTCAAATTCATGGCTACTTTTACTAGCTTCTTGGGGCACAGAAAATAATCGTTTGACAACAACAACTAGACCCGATCGAATTCAAAAGAGGCCTCCACCATTGAAAGGGATTCTCGAACCTGGGGAAGTTTCTGTTGTGGTAGATAAGGGAGAAATTGAGGATGGACAAAATGGTTAGCAACTTTTATTTTAATACAGAAACTAAATTCTTAATTAGTTATCTATAATAAGTAACAGAAATTTTACTGTCTTACATAAGGAGAAAAAATCAAAATACAAGATAAAAATTCATTTTTGATATCTTATGTTATTTTGGACCAAGGGCGTGTAGCCTGGGGGTTGATTCCAGGAGGGAAATGATCACTTTTTGATCATTTCCCTCCCAAAATTTTTTCATTATCTCATTTCAGGGGGTGGATATAGCCCCTCGCCACCCTGGCTACGCCCTTGCCTTGGACTGATATTTATTTCCCATTTAATGTTTGTGTCTTCTCTAGAATTCGCTTTCTATACCAACATTGATCGCAGCTCCGTTTTTTTTATTTTGTAAGAAAAGTCCATAATTCAATTATCGTCCTTTATCACAGAATTAAATTCCAAACTTCCTTTATTCCATAAAATCATTTTTTAATTTAAAGGTATCGTCTTTTCAAGTGTTGAAATAGTCCAAGAAAATGAATTACTCAAAATTGGAACTTCTCTTTCTGTTATAGTTGAACCTGAATGGAATGCTCCAATTAAAGAAATTACTGGAATATCAACACAACAAAGAATTCCTTTTTCTGAAAATGCTGTTAATCCGTTACCTGTTATTAGTGAATCTCCTTTGAGGTTTTTTTAAAAAATAAACAAATTTTATTTTTGACTTCCCCCTCAAAAAAATTTTTGTTGTATTTATTGTGAATGCCGGGGAATTTATAACTTACTATAAAATTTGTTGTACTTCCATATAGGTATTTTTTTGTAAGTCGTGAAGGAGTTTAAGAAGGTGTTTTTTGGGGAAGATTTTTTTCAGCTCGAGAAGGGCACATTTCTGTTAATTAGGAACAGGAATATCTGGGAAAAATTTTTAAATTTTATTTTTTTAAAGCAATATTCACGCCAAAATCGCTCGTTTCTTTTATGGAGAATTCTCAACAACTCCATCACCTAGTCCATCAAGTATTAATATACAAAATTCTTCCCAAGATTTAACAATAAAAACTTCAGCAACATTTTTACCCAAACAAACAACAAATCCTGAATGTAAAACCCCAATAACTCCAAATTCTAAATATTCACTAGAATTACCCTTTTCCTCAAGTACTTCAACAAAATTGGGGGAGGGAAGTTCAAGTAGTTTATGTTCTGTTGATTCGCCTTCCTATACTTCTACTATTGTTAAAACAGCAAGTTCAAGTAGAAATAGATTGGCTGTGAGTTTTTTTTATTTTTGATAAATTTCTATGAAAACTTTAAAATAAATCGGGGACCTAACATAAATGACAATCTTCCATTAATGTCAGTTTTTTTCATTTCCACCGCCACTTTTACGCCAATCTCAAGTACTTTTCCGTTATCCCTACCTCTTCTTGCGGACATATTTCTGCGGACTCTTATGTAAAGAATGGTCAAACTCCTCCCATCCCTAATTTCACTCAATTTTTCCTATGACATGTTTACTGATAGTCATTAATAAAAGGGATTATATTTAATGTCAGATTTCTCTAATTTGAGATGTCGTAAAATAAGGGTCCCTTATTAAAGTCAACATTTTTTTCTTATTTTTAGCCTTTGGCTGAGCCAGATGAAGTTGGTGATTTATTATTAACTTATGTGCCCATATCTTCATCTGAAAATGTTTGAATTGAAATTTTTTGAAAAAGATTAATTTTTATTATTTAGGCAATAAATAAATGCCAATCAACACAAAATATATCATCAAAAACCCCAATTATTGAAGGATTAATTTTGCGAGAATTATTTCAATCAGAATATAAAAGACAAATTTTTAGAGCTTCGTTTAGACGAAAACGTTGGACAAAATGTTGGGGGTTAATTAAAGGGGGGATATTTCAAATTTATTCAAATCAAATGGTAAAACAATTAAATTTTTATTTTGGAAATTAATTTAAATTTTAAGTCAACTGAAGCAGAACTTTTAATTGATTTATCGATGAGTACAATTACAACTAAACCTGAAATTCAAACTTCTAAAAAACAGTTAATAAATACTTTAATATTTATTTTTTCGGAAAACATTTAAAAATTAATTTCGAAATAACAACAATAACATTAATAGGCCTGGATTGGATATGGGGCTTGGTTTGGATATATAAGATGGAATGTGTCCCAAGTAGTATAGGGGTTGAGAATGTTTGTTATCCCAGGATGTTATGTTTAAGATATTCTAGGGTTGTCTCTGGGATGTTATAGTGCTAAAGCGAAACGCAGGGTAGAGTGTAGGCCTTATATTAATTGATGGTAGCGTGGCTGTTTTCTCTGAAGAGGTAAACGCTAGGTTAACAATCGCGAATTTACTAGAATTACATGAATCAATATGATTGAATCAACTTACTTTGTTTTAACTTTTACTCCTACACTTATCTCTTACTCCCTTAAACATTCTACTCCTCCCAGTTTTCCATCGTTATAAATGAATCTTGGGCCCACTTCTTTTACTCGGAAAAGTGGGAGAAGAAAACATAAGACATGCTTTCCGGAAAATAAATTCTTAATTTTTATTCTTTTAAATTTCCTATACTTTTTTTAGCATTTTCCTACTAAAAAATAAAAACAAAGGATTAAAATTACATTTTGCTGTTTATTCAAATGAAGAATTAAATAAATGGTTAGAAGCTATTATTCAAGAACAACAACAAAATTCTTTAATTATGACATCCTCAACTTCTTCAACAGAATGCCCAAATATTTTACAAAAATCATCCTCTATAGCTTCTAATATTATTGAAGGAAGTTCTCCTCCTCCAATGATTGTACATGTTGTTTCTGGTCGTCAATCACCTCGGTGATATTTTTTAATTGGCTTTAAATATTGATTTTTGGATTTGCACTTTTATGGATTAATTAGGGTTGGAGGTCCGTTTCAAAAGATCGAGTCGGGCATCGAATTTTGGCCCGAAAAGGACTCGGTCGGGTTGGCCCGATAAAAATGACTCAAAGGCCCGACTTGAAGGCCCCAATCCTAGAAGTAATAAATGTAGTAGAGAATATTTTGGAAAATACATTTAGAGACTAATTCTGGATTAATTCTGAAATATTTTCTTGAAAACCATTTAGAGTAAAATAAATTTTAAAAATAATTTTGAAACAAAAATGTTTTCCTAATTTTAGGAAAGTGCAAGTCCAAAATTTTGAGACTTTAATTTTTTACTCAATTAACTTTAAGTATTTTTGAATGTGATTTTTTCTCAAACTTTTTTATTTGATTTTTTAAAATATTTTCCTAATTCCCTTTATTTCCAAAAATTTAGTCAATTTTCATATTGTGATTTTTGATTCTTTTGATTCAATTTTTGATTTGCATTTTTGTTTAACAAAGAAACTATCTGACCAAAAAAGACTAAAAAAATTCTTTATTTTGAAAAGATCATCTATAACATCTCCCCTTTCCTTAAGTGTCGTTTTCATGACGGACATTTTTATTTTATTATTTTTTGGTCAAAAACACCCAATTTTAATTATAATTCAATTAATTTTCTAGTCGATAAAGCTTTAATAAAACCTCTATAAATTCTCTATAATTTTTGAAAATAAATTTGACTGTATTTATTTAGTTTATACTTTTTTTAAAAAGTTTTTTTGAAGGGATAATTTAACTACCAAGCATTTTTGAAGTTATTTTCTGTTTCAATTTTTTTTATTTAATTTAATGAACAATTTAATTATTTTTCTTTTTTTCTTTTTATTATTTTTTCAATTAACCACCCATTCTTTCCAAAAATGTTATCAAACAAAATTTAATAATTTTATTAAATCAAATTTAAAAGAACAACAATGTATTGTTAATGAACGTTTTTTACTTTATTCTGTTGTAGGTCTTTTTGGCATTTTGTATTTTTAAAAGAAATTTTTCTAAAAGAATCGTGGAGAAGGCTTCAATTTAAGAAGGGATGTTTATATGAGGGTGGCTAATGTTGTTAGACAACTTAGAGAGAAAGGTGAGAAGAGGGAGGAGGAGGTGGTGTTTTGGAATAGGGAGTTTTCAACAAAATTTTCTTTTTCGATTCAACTTTTGGGTAATTTCCTTAAAATATTCCTAAAATAGGCACCTTTTTACACTAAACATTAAGGATGGTGGATCCGGATCCGAAAAAAGGCGGGATATCCGAAAATTTTCGGTTCGGACATCGGATACGGATATCCGAAGATTTCCAACTATCCGCCAACCTTACTAAACAGTCCAAAAATTATCTAATAATTGAGGAGTACCTTTAATTGAGCATATCTTTCAACTCCCCCACCGAATCGCTAACGAAAGTTTGGTAAATAGAGGTCTCAAATAGAGGAGAAAAAAAGAGAAAAAGAAACCTCTATCTCAAATAGAGGTCTGACTATATTTTGTATTATTTAAGGACACCTTTTTACACTCGTTTTACCTCCATGGCAAGGTATTTGGCATTGGCACAATCCAAAATTAAAAATTTTTTGGAAAGAATTATTTGATATTGAAAGTTTAAATAAATTTATTCCAGTTATGGAATTTAATGAATTTATTAAAAAGAAAAAAAATTCCGAATTAATTATTGATTCTATTTTTTATCTTCAACATTATCAAGAAGGGTGGTCAGAAAGTAAAGGTTTTGAGATTAAATATGATATTCGCCCTTGTATTGATGCAAATAAATATTACAGAAAAAGTGGGGCAAAATGGTGAGTATTCCCCTTCCCTTTTTTGAAGTTGGGAAATGGGAAATTTTTGAGGTTGGGTCAAATTCGGTAATTTTAAGAAATCTTGGGGGTTTCTGTGTGCCTAAAATCTTAAAGGTTTAGGCAATTTATTTAGGGCGCCCTCAATTTTAGGGTCTCCTCCAAAATAATATTCCAAAAATACCTCCAAAAAATAACTCAAAAATTACAAAAAAATTTTCTAGGTTAGGCGATTTTTCTGGCCAAATATTAACTTTTAACGAATTAAAATGTCTTTCAATACAAGGCCAATCAAGTACTTTAGTTGATGCAATAATTGAATTAATGAAAAATAAGTAAATAAAAATTTGTTGTCAAAAAATCCTTTCTCTTTTTCTAAAGACAAACAATTCTCATTGACAGAGCAGAAACAATTTTACATGATAATTTTGGAGATGGTTGTTTTTGGCATTTTGTTTATTTAAAAAAATTTCTTTTTGTTTAAGTTAATTATTGGAAGGCAAGAATTTCAATGGAATATTCAAAAAAATTAAAAAATATTGGAGACAAATTTAGAAAAGAAAAGTTCCCTTTGGGGAGTGAATTTATTTGTGCACATTTAAGGCGTGGGGATTTTGTTTGGGCACATAAAGAGATTATTCCTTCTTTGAGTGGAGCGGCAAATAAGGTAAAAAAATGGAGAATTTAAAACAAAGCTTTATGTTAATGGGGGGAATGACGGGTTAAGTTTTTTTTAATTTTTACCCAAAGCTTCTTTTGACCCGAGACCCGACCTGATACTTTTCTCTACCCGTCCGAACCAGGGCTGAGCGTCATGGCATTTGACGTCTATTTTTGGCCGATTTTTGGCGTGTTTTAAAAATTTTTAAAATTGGTGTTTGACGTTCTGTACAAAAATTTTGGCGCACAGCCTGGTCCTAACCCTGATGCTCAGTCAAAAATTCTAATCTCATTTCAATAATTTTCCATCATTTTCTCTTAAAATTTTTAGTTAAAAGATTTATCAAATAAATTGAGTCTCAAAAATATTTTTATATGTACTGATGGTAATAATGAAGAGGTTAACAATATTACTTCTATTCTAAACGAGAGTGGATTAATTGTTGACCGCTTTATTTCTCAAGAATTATCACCTGCAGAAGTTTCTATTATTGACCAAGTATTTTTTGGAATATTTTATAAAAATTGAAAAAAAAATTTTCTTTTAGTGGATTTGTGCCCATTCCAAATATTTTATAGGAACACATCATTCAACTTTTTCCTTTAGAATACACGAAGATAGAGAAATTTTGGGTCATTCATCAGAAACAACATTTAACAGATTTTGTGGAGAAAAGGAAAAAGAAGGGAGAGAATGTGAACAGCCTGCCAAATGGAGAATTTTACTTGATTAAATTTAAATTATTAAATTTTTTTGTATTAAGAAAGTTTAAATTAAAAAGAAAATTTTGTTCGTTTTAATTATTAGGAATTGTTAATTTAAAAAAATAAAAAATGTCGAGATGCGTTTTTCCCAGTTGTCTTCCAACACGGCCTTGCAAGAATTGAAAAATCGTAAGGGGATCTAGCTCATTTTTGAGTAGAAAATTCGATTATATGTGTCAACAGATTTATCAAATAAAATTGAATCCCCAACTGATCTCATCTGCCACAGCTCTAAAAGTTCTTTCTAATGGCATATTATTGGTTGGAGGAAGTCTAACGAAATTTTGACAAAATATATAGACAAGTTTTCATTAGCAAAATTCTAATTTAGGAACAGATTAGTGAGTTAGGTTAATACTGGCCCCCCTTTTTTCTTCCTTAAGAATGTGCATAATGGGTAATCTTCCTTTCTCAATTTCACTCACGTCCAAGCTCTTTATTTAATCGAAGTTTTTCATGGAATTCGGAGTTTTAAAGTTTTTCATTTCCGTATTCAATAAAAAAACATCAATAAAAAATCGTTCAACTTTTTGATGAAAGAAAGGTGTGATTTCATCATTTCTTGCCATCATGCTTTTCCCCCATTGAAAAATAACTAATCGAAATATGCCCTCTCAGCATATTTTAAATTATTTTTTCTTTAAATTTAAACAAATTTACATTCCCTTCCCATATTTTTTAATCTTTTTCTTCTCATAATTTCTCTAAACTCGTCAATTTCGAGTAGTTATCATCATCTTTCTGCCTCTGTTTTTCACTATAAATACCCACATAATTCATTCATTATTCAACTCCATTCGAAGCCCCCTACTTAACCAATTTATGTTTATTGAAATAAATTTAAAAAAGTATTTTAAGGCCATATTTTAATGTAAGAGCTGACTAAACAGATACAACAAATTCCGCTTGCAAGTACTATGAACAAATTTCGAAGCTCCTTTTATCAATCAGGCTCCCTTTTATTGATCAGTCAAGACTTCTGATTTTTGAAGTTTTGGGGACGTTTGGATCCTCGTATTTATTCTTAGGATTTGGAGGGTTATGAGGGGCATAGTTGCATTTAGAGTGATTATGGAAATCATCTAGAGATTATGGAGTGCTATTGAGTCAATCCAACATTCAGAGATCGAGTTACAGACCTCTGAAATCCTGAAAAGGGGCAAACACGTTCTCGTGGTAAAAAAATTAAAATTTGCAAATGATGGCTCCTTCGAAGAAGAACGTCGAGCTGCGTCGAATACTAGCAAAATCAGCTTGATTCAACGATTCTTTATAAAAATATAACCAATTAATCTTCACTTAAAAACTTTTTTTGCTGTTACTGAACTCTTATTGCTGCTATGGATTATTTTTACTCTGGTAAAAATAATTTCAGGACTCTGGCAGAATTTATCCGGATACAGGAAAAAATAAAAATATACGAGAAGAATAAAAAATTTTTTTAAAAATTATCAAAAAAAAATTAGAAAAACCATTGACTACTTTCACGTATTAAATTTGTGGCCTGTGGAGGGCCGTTTTTCTCAATAGTCTCGTTCCCAAGAAAGCGAACATTTTTCCAAAAACATACATATTTAATTATATTCTATGCGAATTGTTTTCGTGATAGAGAATTTTTTATAATTTTTATTTAATTTTTTTTTATTTTCAGAATAAATTTAAATTTGAACAATATAAAAATTTTATTGAAGAACAAATGAAGATTGAGAAGGAAAAAGTATTTAATTGGCTTATGAAGGAAATAAATAAAATTGAACAAAAATACTTAAGTCTGTTGGAACAAAAGAAGTTGGAACTTGAGGGTGTGAATGTAAACATTCTAAATTAGGATACTGACTATTTCGACTCGTCTCTTCGAGTTGGAACCAAAATCATGTTTCGACAACATTAGAAAAAAGTTATGATCAATTAACCCATTAAAACTAGAAGATTACCAATGATTTTTATTATCAAAATAATTTAGGGCTTTTTTCGTCGTCTGAAGGGATGAGTGCTCGTCAGGACAACTTATGCAATATTAAGAACGAGGATATATTTCTTGATTGAATTGAAGGAAATATTCCATAAATATGGATCTAATTTGATAACTTTCTTAATTATTTATTTTTAAAGTTGTTTTTTAATTATTTTTGAACTGAATAAAATTAAATAAGAAATTAACATACTAAACAGAATTTAACAGAAATCAAAACTTTATTTATAAAACAATAAAAATTGGAATTTACATAATTAAATTGAAAGAACTTTAAAATTAAAAAAACACGATGTTTAGAAAAATTAAAAGGGCAGCGAAATATTTTCGGTCATTTTTCTTGAGGGATTTGGTTGGTTTTTTGGGCAGGAAGGGATGGCAAATTTTATAAAATTATTTTTTCTTTTCTTCTTTTTATTAAACAGATATTTCAACTGGACATCCTTTAAAAAAATATTTTTTTCGAAAATAAGAAAGCAATTACCATTAATTAGTCTTGATTTGAGAACCTAAAAAATAAAAGTTTAATTCCTCTTTTAATGTCAGAGATAATTCCGGAAAGGAAATTAAATTTTTTTAAATGTTTTAGTTAAAGGCAGAGAATGTCTGTCAGTCTCTCATGTATAGGTGTAATATTTCACTCTCTAATTTCCGGAAACATATACTCTAACACTTCCGGAAAAATATATTCATTCGTTTGTGTATATTTCAAAACTTTGCGGAAAACTTTTCAGGTTTTAATAAACAGTCTAATTCTCACCCCATTCTCCGTTACTTCTACTGTCTCTTCTCCATCATCCTCCGTCCTTAAAATGTATTTTTTAGAGATTAATGATAAAAATTATAATTTCTTCACCTTTTTGTAATAATCCTTTTTCCTTAAAATAAAAATATTTAAATATTTACTAGAATCTCTATCTTACATATATCTAAAATACCTTGATAATTCTTTAACAGCTCTAACGTACCCCCTCCCCCCATTGCCTTTCTTGAAAATCTCTCAAATATCCACCCCCACTCTATCAGGCATCCCAATCTCCCCTACATCACAATTTTCTAATTTTCCATCTCTTAGATATCCCAACCAGAGATTCTCCTAAGACAGAGATTCTCCTCTATTAAAAGACTAACTAACCATTAACAACACGTGTTTGTGTAATTGTCTTTTTTAGCTTTTTTCCAGGTTCTTTTGTACTTGTACTGAATCTAATAACTGTAGAAAATTCACTAAAAATATAAAAATTTAATTTAAAAAAAATTAAATTTATTCTGTTTACCAATTATTTTCATCTTTATCTGTTGTAAATGGGCCAAATAAATTTGTTGTGTGTCTTCGTCTACCTAAAAATTAATATAAATTAACTTATAATATTGACTTCTTGGGTTATCAAAATAATAAAAGGTTAAATGGAAGGTTTCTTTGATAATAATCCTAAACTGCCTCAAATGTTCGCTAGATTTAATGATTTTTAAATATTTTCTCACTTATTGTAGGCTAGACGAAACTTAAAACAAGAGGAACAGCAAAAAGTCGCTTATACAGAGGGGTCTATTATATAGAGGCATTTTTAAAAGAATTCTCCATAGAACGGAGATAGTCGGTTATAGAGGGATTTGTTGTATAGATACGGAATTATAGAAAGTTTATTATATAGAGGTTCTGTGGTTGAACAGAAATATTTAAGAGATCCCATTTTAAGCCCTTCTTCCTCACTTCTCATTCCTCCTCCTCCACTACTTTCCCGTCCAAAGCCAAAAAGAGGTGAATGAAAAGGATCAGCAAAAGGATCGCCAAAAAATTCACGAAAAACATCAAAAGGTGAACGAAACATTCCACTGGGAAAGAAATGATGATGGGCATCTGCCGGTGTTGTTCGTCTTCTTTGATAATTATTGTGGTGGTTATTTGTTGTTGGTTTAGTTAATCCGTGTTTGTCATATTCTGCTCGACGCTTTCCTTTTAATATTTAAAATTATGATTTTAAAAATAATTTATTTTTAAAATCAGAATTTTAATTTTATTGACCAGAATTTTGTCATTTTTGTTTAATTTCTGATTTTAAATTCTGATTTATTAAAATAAAATTCTGATTTTTTAATTTATGAAATCAAATTTTATATAATTCATGGACCAGAATTTTGGCTTTTTTCTTTATTTTTTAGCAGAATTCTGATTTATTAAAATTAAATTCTGATTCTTTAAATTTATTTTTCTTAAATATTTAAATATTACCATCAGAAAGCACTTCATATGCTTGTGCAATTCTTTTAAAATTTCGTTCAGCACGTTCTTTCTTATCTGGATTTTTGTCTGGGTGCCATTTAAGTGCAAGGCGTCGATAACTAAAATTTTAAGAATAATCAGAATTCTGATTTTTTTATTTTCTGATTTTAAAAATTCTGATTATTATAATTTTTCTACAGTCAGAATTCTGACTATAATTCTGATTTTTAAAATCTAAATTCTGATTTAATTTCATCAGAATATTTATTTTAAAATTCTGATTTTTCTTCTGATTTTTAATTATTATTTCTTCTCCCACAAAACCTACGCCTTTTTAATTTCTGCTTCTTCCGCGTCCCTCTTCACCCCCAGCACACTATAAAGACAATCAGAAATTATTTTTTCTGGCCCATTACTATCGGCATTATTACTATTGTTGTTTTTACCTTCATCATTTGAATTAAATTTATTTTTAGATGAATTATTTTTGTTGCTCATTTAATAATAGTGGTTAATAAAATAGAGGAAGGAAAGGAAGAGGAGAAGAAGGAAAATTAAAAAAAAAATTATTTTTGGGGGGTTTCTTTAATAAAAAAAATTATTTTTTTTCAAAAAAATATTATTTTTAAAGAAGTAAGGGGAAAATTGTGTAAAAATGTTTAGGTAATATATTTATATACATATTGGACCTCAGCTGTCTAAAATTGTAATGAAAAGCGATGACAATTGAACAAAAATTGGTTTGAGGAAAAGAAAGAAAATTTATTTTAGCAGTAAAGCGTTAGGGAAATAGTAAAAGTAGTAATTTACTGTCCATTTTACAACCTCTGACTGGCCGAAAGAAAAGGACGGAAGGGGAATGGTTATTTGGTCAGAAATGACAAAATGTCTGAAAGGAGGACTGAGGAAAAGAAAATTCTGATTTGTTTGGTTAAACAGAATTCTGATTTCTGACTGAAATTTTGTCAGATTTTTTAATAAATCTATGGAGGTCATCAGGAATTTAAAAAATATTTTAATAATTCGGGCATTTGACCATTTTGTCTAACACTGATAGTTGGCAGTTGGTCTCACACCCTCCTTATTATTTATTTTTCATTCTCCCTCAAACCAGCCTTGGTCATTTATTTTCCTTTCTCCTCCGTTTTAATGGCCACTTGGTAAAAAGGGAAGAATTGATGGAAGGGGGGAGGGGGGGGGGGGGGGAAATAAATAAAAAGGAGAGAGGGAAAGTTCTCCGCCCAAATTTTCTTTTAAAAAGATTTTTTACACAAAATCAATTTTTATATTTATTAGCTTTTTCAAAGAAAGGTATAATAAATAAATGGTTAAATTTAGTAAAGTCTCTTCCCTCCCAAAAATAAATGACTAATAAATTGGAGTGGCCTTGACGCTGAATGAACGAGCAAAGATTTGTAAAATAGGGGAGGAATGGGAGAGGGGATAGTTTTTATGCAGAAATAAATTTTTTCAGTTTTTGCTGTTTAAAAGTTAAAAAACTGTTTGACAAATAAGTTGCGAACAAGAAAAAAGATATTTGATTTAATTAAAGGAGTGTCATTCAGTAACAGGAATATATTTAATATTTATGGGAATTTTAAAGTTTAATGAAAGTTTAAACTATTTTTGGTATATAAACTTAAAACTAAACAAAAACTTAAAATAAACTTTTAATTTGGACTATGTAATGTTTGGACAACGTCGTTCAGGAGTATACTTGTACATATAAAATGAATGTAGGGCCAACAGCAAGATTTCTCAATTATTCTTTAAAGATTGTTAAAAAATTTTCAAACCTTTTGCTTTGATATTTTGTAAGAAAATATTTAAATTTTTCAAAAAAACAAGTACAGGTTTGAATCGAAAATTTTGAAATTGTGGAGATGATTTTAAGGGACATAAAATTATTTAATCACAAATAAAAATTAATTTAACGCCCAAGTTAACGCGCCAAAACACCAAAAATAAGTAAAAATTAAAGTAAAGCACAAAATTAGTCTTAAGATAAATTCCAAAAATAGAATTTAAAAAAGAAAGAATCTGGCCAAAAAACAATTTAGAAAAAATAAATTTTAGTAGACATTACCCGCTAATTTATTTCCTTTTTCAGTGCTTCTGAGAAAAAAAAATTAAAAATAAAATGCTAGTAGTTGTCAGTTACAATTATTACAATTCTTCCATCTTTTCCCTTTTATTTAAAGCCCTTTTATTTATTTCCTTTTTACCTTTCAAAATTTTCTACACATTTCCTGTCTTTTTTAAAATACTCGTAATAAGCGGTACACATTTGTTTTGTTTGTATATATTGTTTTTAATAAAGAAGTGTTGTTGTTAAATAAATATAGAGGTAGACCACCTCTAAACATTTTTAACTCGTTGCAAAAGCAAACAAAAGATAATATATACAACATCCAGAAGATAGAAACAGAGAAAATCAACTTATTTAAAACAACAAAAACATGTTTATTTAAATAAGTTTAAGAAAGTTTTTAAAACAACATGTTTGTTAAAACATCAAAACAAGTTTATTAAAACATGGATATAAAAAGGTTGTTTAGAATAAAGTTTTATAAACAAGCTCAAAACAAGTTTGAACATGTTTTTGGTTGTTTAAAACATTTAAAAGAAAAGTTGGTAATGTTTCTGAACAAGTTTTAAATGTTTAATTTTTTAAAGGAAAAGTTGATAATGTTTGTGAATGTCTAATGTTTTTTAAGCATTTTGGTTAGTTGTGAATTAATGGACAATGAAAATTTTTCGTCGAGAAGAACGGGTAGGCAAAATAAAAAGTGCAACTCAATTCAAATTTATGAGGATTAGTGAATATGTATATAAAATATATATGTATGTAAAGGGACACGCCCAAGTAGGCGCGCGGCCAAGTAGGCGCAAAGCCATAACTACCTGAAAATTTTATGGACCTTAACAATTTTGGTAACAATCTCTTTAGCTCGATGAGAGGAATCGTTTAATACCAAATTTGTTAAGATTCGGAAAGCTTGAAGCAAGTTATGACTTTGCGCCTACTTGGCCTCGCGCCTACTTGGGCCGTACCCGTATGTAAAACATAGTAGAACTTTTAAAAATACAAAAGTTGGGCGATAAAATTATTTTGTGAAAATAAAAGAGAATTAAAAAATAAATAATTATTATATTCTAGTCAAGCCTCATTAAATCAGCACTTTTTTTACCTTCAAGTTGAACATATTTTGTGTGTAATTTTACTTTAAAATTAATCTCAATTATTGTCTGACTATTAATAAAGTTTTAAATTGTTTATAAACTTGAACATGTTTTGAAGAAAAATAAAACAAGTTTTAACAAAATGTTTGAAAAAAAGTTTTATAAAAACATTGTTGGGAAAGACAAAGTTTTAATAAACTTGTTGAGAAGAAAAAATGAAAAAGTTTTGAATATTGCGTTTTTAAAGTTTTTATGGCGCACACCAAACAATTGATTGTCTGCAATTTGGTTAAAACAAGTTGGAATTAAAAAGAAGAGGAGTAAAAATAAATAAAATATATTTAATAGACTGGCAGTAAAAGGTGAACAGAAAATGAGAAAAAGTTTTTTTTAGTTAAAAAGGGCCAAAGGAAAAAAATAAATAAAATAAAAATATAGCAGACTTGCATATCTCCATGCATTTTACTAGTGTTATAATCTCGTCATTTCCCTTGGGAATCAACAAACAAACAAAAAAAAACAAAATTCGGGTCGAGGAAATATTAAAGAATTGATATATATCAGTTGTTTTTAGTATTTATTTTATTTCTTCTATGGAAGAAAAAATTCAAAAAAAATACATAAAATCTCTGCAAAATCCTTCAAAAAAATTTAAAAAAATTTTCTTCCCGTCAAAATAAAAATACTCTCTCAAATCAAACCAAAAGGTGTTTTCATCGTTTTAAAACAAAGAATGGCGGCATTGCGTTTGACTGAAAAAAAGCAAAAAATATGTATAT
Source organism: Meloidogyne incognita (assembly GCA_036172945.1). NCBI lineage: Eukaryota > Metazoa > Nematoda > Chromadorea > Rhabditida > Meloidogynidae > Meloidogyne > Meloidogyne incognita. The sequence goes on from JARQAC010000004.1 coordinate 6,095,961, forward strand.
CAAAAATACCCCTATCTTCGAAGAGGCAATTTTTTGGCCTTTTTAAGTTAATAAAATTTCTGTCTGCGACGAGTACCGTGGAAATACCGTTAATATTTTTAAATGTTTTCAAAAATAAAAAAATTAATTATAAAATAAAATCAAAAATTGATTGAAAATAAATAAAAGCTAAATGTTCAACATTGCCCTTTTTCTTTATTTTTATTTTAGTCGCAGTTTTTTGGGGGGGAAGGAGGGGGGGGGGTTGCAAAATTGGAAGGTAGTTAGTAGTAGTAAGGAGTAGACTACCACTAAAAAATATAAAAATAAATTACTAAAACAACCAAAAACTTTTTTTTCTCCTTTTCCTTTTTTTCTCACAGATTTACCCGATTTGCTGAAATTTTGTTTTGGGGAAGTTGTTGAGAGTAGATTGAAAGGAGAGAAGAGAGAAAATGTTAATGATGACCGTCTAAAAACATTGATTTTGTTTTGGGTGTATGCGGTAATTTATATTTTTGAAAATACTCAACAAATGAATTAAATAATAAAGGAGAAAATAGAAGGAAATGATTATAAGAAAATATAAAAATCTGTCTTGATTACATACATATTAAGGAAATAAAATTTTAAGAATTTTTTTTAAATTTGTGTCGTTTATTATCATTTAACAAGAAATATTGAATTTACCTAAAGTTTTAATATATAAATAGAGAAATTCGGAATTATTGCAAAAAGTATTTTCCGGAAAATATTTCAGAATTTACAGAGTAAACATTCTCCGTTGCAGAGGTCGGATCCGGATCTGAAAAAAAGATTGGATATCCGAAGGTTTCCAACTACCCGACAACCTTACTACCTACTCAATTATTTTCAGAAAAATTCAAAAACTATTTTTTAACATTTCAGAAAACAAAATAAATTATTGTCAAACAAATAAGCTTCAAAAAAATTTTTTTTAATTTTAGACGATAACAAAATATTCAAAATATATTCCATTTTTTAAAATATTTTATTTTTCCTCTTTTATCATTTCTTTTTCCTCTTCCTTATTATTATTTCCATTAATTTCCCCAATTTGTAAACTAGCCAATCTCTCAGCTGTAAATTTTGCTTCCATTTCAGCTTTATCTTTAGTTAATTTTTCAAAAAAAGGTTTGTATTCTTTATTATATTCTTTTTTACATTTTTCTATAATTTCCAAAACCTTTGAAGAAAATACAAAAATTATTTAAAAATTAAAAAAAACTTTATCAAATCCTTGTCCAGTTTGTGAAGAAACAGCAACCCAATTTAAATTTTGATAAAAAGAATCTAATACAATACTAAGTGAACGTGTCAAATCGTTAGCATAACAAGATTCGCTGTCATCTAAGGAATCCTATTTTAAATTAAAAAAAAATTTTTTTTTTGGAAAAAATAAAGATTGGAATTATGTAGGAAATAAAGGAGGACAAAGAAAAGGAAAAATGAAGGAGGAAACAGAAAACTTTTTTTCCGAAAATTTAAAAATACTTTTAGGCAATTTTGGTAAAAATTAGACGAATTACCAAATTATTTCAACCTTTTAAAATTATTTTTAAAAGGAATTCTTCTTTTAATTTTTTAAAGAAACTCAACCGAGAATTTTTCAAAATCCCCCATCCACTCAACTGCAAATTCTGGATTAACCTAATAAAAAATAAAATTTCAACAAGAAAAAAAATCTAAAACTTACAACATCAGACTTATTCAAAACAAGAAAGAATGGAAGTTTTGTTCTCTAAAATTAAAATAAAAATTAATATTTAATTTCAAAAAAATTACATAAAGAATAGAACAAGCATAAAGCATATTAGACATAAATGTACGTGGATTAGTTGAACGAGCACTTAAAAAATAATTTTTAAATACTTTTTAATAAATTTAATAAAAAAAACAGACCTATCCACAACATAAGCAATTATCTAAAAAAGATCTTTAAATTTTTATTTTGTAGGTACATCACTTAAACATTTATTTTCCCACAAGGAAACAGTTTCTGACAGCGTGAATTCAATATTTTTGGGAGCAGGCCAAGGTGCCGCAGAACTATAACTTCGTTCAGAATTGTCGAATCCGGGACGCCCTGGTATGGCCTCGACGAGCTGAATCGAACCCTACCAGGGCGTTCAAGATGCGACAATTCTGTACGAAGTTATAGTTCGGCGGTACCTTGGGGTGTAACCCTATTTTTGTGATATCATTTGATAGATATAGCCGTTCACAAAGTAGCGAATCCGCTGTTTTTTTGTCAGTTAGAGGAATAAAAATTAGAATAACTAACAATCAAATTAAAAACACATTCCCTAAAGATTATTCGATGTTAGGAAAAAAAGTTGTAAATTTTCGACAAAAAATCGCAAATTTTTAATAAGAAAATTGAAAACCGTTGGATATTTGTCTGCTAACGATCCAGTAATTATAGAACCACTGACTGACCAAGTAAATACTTCAATTTGTCCAGGCGTATCCAAAATAATTGAAGGAATTGAAGAATCTCTTTTTTCGAGAAGAGAAAGAATCTTTTTTTAGTAATTTAGTAATAGAAAAAACAAAAAAAATAAACTTGATCAAATTTTGTACAAAGCAAGTTAAGACAAGTCAAAATTGCTCCGTTAGGTCCAAGTCCATATTCCTTCATTACACCTTTATAATCAACCTAAAAGAAAATAAAAGAAAAATCATTCAGAGAAAAATTATAAACCAACAATTTAAACCTTATAAGGGCTTATCCAGGAGGACATGGAGTGAGTTAATTAATGATTTAATTTATTTTTGTATTTAATCCTAATGCTTTTATTGTCAAAATCCTCTAATAAAATTAAAAACAAAAATAACCGTGTCACGAATATCAATATTTGCTGGAAACGGCACAGTTCCAGCTGCCGGATCAAGATTGATCAAATAAGGAAATGTTCTTTTTGAATGAAGATGGCTGGCTAGACGCTAAAAATAAAAAAAAATAAATTTATAAAAAATTAGATAGAATTTTGTAGGAAAAAAGTAATCTGGATCAGATGGCTATAAAACTTGATAAAAATCAACATTCATCGATTTAATTCAAAAAACCAATCATTATCATCATTTCCAATTAAATTCCATCCCTCAATTTATTTAAAAATTAACCTGAACAAAAGTAGTTTTACCAGAACCAGCCATACCCAAAACAACTAAACAAGGCGGCAATTGGTCAGAAGATGAAGATGCTTGTTGGGGGGATTCTGTGTCTTTAACCATTCTTTAGACTTTTAAAAAGAATAAATTTAATAAAAAAAATTTTTTAATTAAAAAAAATATTCAAATGCTTAAAAACAATTAAAACATTTATAATAAAACTTCAAATTTAACTTTAATAAACTATACGAAGTCAAAAATGACTCAAAATAGTACGATTATAATGAACAGAAAATATATACATTCAATTAAATTTTTATATTAATTTTAAAATTAACCCAGGAAAAGTTTTTGACTGGGATTGTTTCTCTTAATTAACTCAACTTGAGACTGACCAAAGTAAAAATAATTTTCGAAACAAGGAACGAAAAATTCCAACTATTTGACTTTTAAGGGATTCAAAAAATTGTCTCGAGTCCTGGACAGTCCTATAAACCAAAATTCTTTATAAGAGAAACAAACCCAAACACAAATTCATTACAATTTAAAAATCTAAACATGATGTATAGCCCCAGAAGTAGAGCATTGTTTACTGGTATCAGGATCTGGAGGTATTGTTTCCCCTACTAATCTTCCCCCTCCTGTCGAAGATTCACTATTTTTACGTCTCGAAGTAGAAGAAAGTCTTTGAACAGACCCGGGAGCAGGCAAACCTTGCAATCTCAAAGAATTAATTCCAATAACTGGAGAACCTTCCATTGTTTGCAAAGAATGAGGTAAACGCATTCCAAGCATATCAGCAATAATTCCAAGTCTGTAAAGTCGACAACGCTTCCTTCCACGATTTAGACGTTGTTTAGCAGCCATACAACGAATATAGTCATCAAATATTAAATGGGCAGAAAAAATATTTTTCCCAGATTTTTTGACACGTGTTTCAACATCCTTAAAAAATAAAATTATTTTCATAGAAAATATTTTGGAAAGCAAAATTCCGCAGTTCCAGACATTCCGCAGTCCCATCCCCGGAGCCGAGGGAAGGTCTTGTCTCTAACCGTAAGCCCTTTATAATGGAAGATAGAAATAATTTTTGGCCTTAACTTTTTAACTTAAACCGTCGAAAAATTATTTTTCTGATTCATTCTTCGTTTAGATTTAAGAATTTTATTTGGGTGCCGGAAAATTGGGCTCCAAGATTTTTCGGAAATTTGGGCTCCAACTTTTCGGAAAATTGGGCTCCAGCGGTAATTTGGGCTCTGCGTGAAAAAATCGGAATATTGGGCTCTAAAATTTTGGGCTCCGAAGGAATTTTGTGCTCTGAGGAAAAAAGTCAAATTATGCAAACCTACGGAGCGAAGTCGAGTTCTGGGTTCGGAACCTACGGCCAGTTGGTCTGGGTGAGTACTTGGCCCTATTCCTTTAAAGTATACTCAAATTGGTCGGTTCGATTCAGTGGAATTTGATAAAGAAATCCTATTCCTTCCAAGAACAGTTGGGCGTACACGCAATATCTCCCGATTTCGAAGACTCATCTCTAATTTTTGCATAATTTGACTTTTTTCCTCAGAGCCCAAAATTCCTCCGGAGCCCAAAATTTTAGAGCCCAATATTCCGATTTTTTCACGCAGAGCCCAAATTACCGCTGGAGCCCAATTTTCCGAAAAGTTGGAGCCCAAATTTCCGAAAAATCTTGGAGCCCAATTTTCCAGAACCCAATTTTCCGGACACCTTTTATTTTGTCAATTTAAGTGAGGTTAAAAAGCTCAATATAAAAAACCTCAACGTTGATGTGCAAAGTTCGATTGTCTGAAGTTCCAACAATTAATACATCCTTTTAAAGAATTTTCTTTTCCAAATTAAAAAAAAAATTACTTGTAACAAAGCAACAAAACGAACAATTCCCCAACCCAATTTTCGACTATCTGGTTCAACCAAAATAAATTGAAATTGATCAGTTACAAGAAATTGAGAGAGACGCTCATTTTTTGAATTTACAACTGTACAGGCAAGTAAATCACTGTTATCTAAATTTAAAAATAATTCAAAATTAAAATGTTTTAGATAATTAAATTGAATGGTAGGGAAAATTAAAACCTAGTTAAAATTTGGAGACAATCCCTCGGTGAATTTATTGTTAAATCACAGTCAAGGGTCGAGAAAAAAGTAGGGTAGGGTTTCGGGTCTTCAAAAATTTCTTCGGATCAGGTTTCGGGTGAAAAAAAGTTCGGATTTCAGATAACTCGTGACATCACTGGATCTGTACTAAAATACTATGAACTAAAAAACAAAAAAATTTCAACAAATTGGTAGACGTAAACAGAAAAATGAAAAAAAATTTACTTAAATTAATACAATCATTTAATTCGGCCATAGGTTCAGATTGTGAAGATATTGGAAGAAAACTTTCTGTCTCTCCAGATAAATCTTGAGCAAATTTCCGTATAATAAAGTAAAATTGAAGACTCTTAAAAATTATACAAAATTATAAAGAGAATATTGTTAAAAACCCTTCGAATTCGTTCATCATTTCCACTAGATATTCTTTTAAATAGGGGAAGTCCTCTAAAAGGTTAACAAATTATTAATTTAAACAAGTTATATTTTAAAAATAGAAGGTAACCATACTAATTTAAAGGACACCATTGATTTTATACAAAATACAAAGAACCTCGATTTTACGACTTAAAACTGGAGGCATTGTTCATGCAGTTATTCAACCGTGTGTTATGTCCTAGGGTGAGGTCTAACCTCGTGACTAACAGAATAACATAAGAAAAGAATAACGCGTTTATCCAAATAGTAAATACAAGAATAACGAAGGTGGTAAAAGGCAAGAATAACTAAGGACAAACAGCGAGCCAAGACTGAGCGAGCCAATCGGGGTTCTGCTGCATAATTAAAAAGTTGGTTTAGTGTTGTAGATTAAATGACACGAATTTCAAAATTCATTTAAAAGTTTCCAAGAAAGACTTACGACAAAGGTGTATTACTTGGAGGCAAATAAAGTCCTGGATCATCCAAAAATGTATTTATTTTTCTTTCAGATTTCTGTTTAAAAAAATATAGTAAATAGAAATTTAGTTCCTCAATTTAGAAAAACCTGTAATTGATAATATTCTTCTTCAAACATTTCCAAAAAGAATTTTTCTGTCTGCAAAGCCCCTCTTAAAACATTAGAAAGTTTATGTAAAGTTTTTCTGACAGAAGATTCAACTAAAGAATAAAATTCTTGATGAGATTCTAAACAAAGAAGAATATGTCGAAGAACAATAGTACCCAATTCAACAGTTATTGGACGAATAAGTGTGTCTAAGAATAATTAATAAATTAGAAATTAGGAAGAAATTAACTAAAAAAGAAAAAACGCAAACTTAATACTGGGGAAAGCACGATTAAAGCTAAAAATCGCACAATTATGTTACTACAAATCCAAACTTTACCCAATTTCATGATCCGACTTAAGAGAATGAGTTAAGCCTAGCTTACAATTAGCACCGAAAAAAATTAGAGAATACAAAATCTTAAACTTAAGCCTTTTCATTATTAATTCTATGTAGAATATAAGGAAAAAAATTGTAAGAAAATCGATGGATTTTATTAAAAAACATCGCCTCTCTAATTATAGAAGAGCAAAATTAAACAAAAGAAATCTCAAAAAAAATACCAGTAAGAGAGCAATTTTCAATTATTCTAATTAAACAATCAGCCAATTCAGAATCACATTTATTTGTAGAACCGGGAAAGGGTAATTGTGCAGCATTTAACAATTCTCTTTGTGCTGCTACAAAAATTAAAACTTTTCTCTGATAAATTAAAAAAACCTTGGTTTTGTAAAATATAATTAATAAAAATAAGAGCAAAGAAACAAGCATGGTCATCATCATTGCCATCATGTAAAGCCATAAATAGGTGATTACGAAATGGAGAACTATGTAAAATAAAAATAGAGAAATTGTTTAAGGGGTATCAATTTATAAAAAAATTATAGCCTAGAAACTCAGAAAAAGTGATGAGCTCAAAATGTACAATTTAAAAGGAGAAAAAAGAATCAGTATGAGTAAAGAATTTTTTAAAGAAAATGGATTGCAATGGTGTCCACAGAGGTTGATTCAAGGGGGGGGGGCTAAAATGGGATGTGTGCCAAAATTACTTTGGTTCGGAATACTTTGGCATTCCGAACACAAATTTTTGATGGTCGTCGAAAAAAGGATTTCATTTTTTCGACCATCCTTCTCACAATTTTTTCCCTCTACCTCCCATTTCAGGGAAGGGGGGGGGGACTTTAGCCCGTCTGGCTACGCCCTTGATGAATTGTAAATTAAATTAAAATATCTAAGAAAGGGAAAAGCTTATCTATCTGTATATTGTTTTTAAGAGTAGTCTAGAACCTAGACTAACCTAAAAATATAAAACAAAAACAAATAATGTAACCTTTCAACAGATTTATCCCATTTTCTAAGCATAGCCAAACTAATTCCATCACTCAAAGTTCTAACCCATTCAGTTTTAATATCATTAATATCACCAAAGAAAAGGGAAGTCAACACATTTTGAATAGTTTCTGTCTCTTGCATAATTTTTAAAAATTGAGCAAAAAGAAATAAACAAGTAACACGTGAAATTAATAGAGTATTTGGTTGGGCTCTAATTGATGCTAATGAAGCTAAATATATTGGTCCAATTAAAAATTGATGTAAACAATCAATTACTAATAAATTCTGAAAATATAAAAAGAAAATTGGTAGGACTTTGGAGGTTTAATGGAGGAAATTCCGCATTTTCCTCCGAATGGGCAAAAATGGAAAATCTTAAAGAAAGATAAAAAAGTTTATTGTTTATTATAAAACAAAAACAACGTTTATTGTTAGATCGCCAAAAAGGTCGGCGCACACCCGTCATACCCCAAGAAATCCAACCCTTGAATACGTTTTAAAGAAGGAAATGAATGGCAAAGCTGTTCCTCTTTAAATAAAAATCAGAAAGACAAACCAAATCAGAATTTCCAATAACCAAAATATCATTTAAATAATGCAAATTATCAATATGAACGTCTATATATTGGGATAAACGAGATCTTAAAATTTATTAAAGAAATCAAAATATTCTTTCAAAAAAACCTATTGCTCGCTTCATTTTGTGCAGACCTTGCAAAAGTGTCCATCTAGTAAAATTTAAAAAAAATAAAAAAATAATTAAAAATTAAATTAAAAAAACCTCAATAATTTGATGAGCAATTTCCTGACAAACATTATTAAAATAATCTCGAGAATGTGTAATTACAAATTTGTGAAGCATTTGTTCTTTAACCTTTAAAAAATTGGAGAAATATTTTTATTTAAATTAATTAAAATAAACTTTAAATATATTTAAAGTTAGTGTCCTCACAGCAATTCTAACCATCGGTTCTGAATGTTTGTGGAATCTGACAGCTTCGGTAAATAAAGGAAATTGGTCTGCATTCTAAAAAAATGAGTGAAATAAAAAATATTTTTTTGAAAGGGAAACAAAAATGGGTCTAAAAATGTGGTCAAAAAAGTTGGAATTTTAAAAAATGTTGGAACAAGGACATATAATATATTTTCCGATAAAAAAATAGGCGGATGACCATAAAATATTAATTTTCGGAGAAAATTAATATTTGCGTATTTTTAAAGTAAAACTGAATTGAAAACTGAATAAAGAATTTAAAAAAGAGAAATGTCTTATTGTTAGAAGTGAAGGAAAAAAAAATACACAACCTATAATTATTTCTGTCAAATTATTTGAACTTATAAGAGGCCTAGAAAAGGAAGATTTATTCAATTTTTTTGTCATAAAATGTCAAGAAACCTTGATTTAAAGATATCAAAAACCAAAAAAAAGTCCCTAATTAAAAAATATAAAATTAAAAACCTCGCTAAAGAAATGGACAGTTTTTGTATTTAATTTGAAAGAAAGAGTCTTTAAAAAAGAAATATAATAAGCAATTATTTCTTCGTTTGAAAAGTCAAAATTGTGACTAATAATTGAATTTACATGATTATTGCTTAACAAAAAATCTGAAAAAAATTTTTTTTTAATTTTATCAAAAAAAACAAACATAAAGACGTCTCATTTTTAGTATTTTCAAATAAAATATTTAATGTTTGAAGTAATTGGATATTTACAAAACTTGTATCTGCCTGTTGCATAATTTGAAGAAAATGTGAAAACATTTGTCTTTCGAGGAAGAAACTGAAATGAAAAAAAAAATAAAAATTTTTAATTTTGATTAAATTTAAGCAAAAAGTCCGCGGCTAACAAGAAATTTAGAGACAATTTTTCTCATCTTCAAGATCTTAAGTAGTTATTAACAAATCGGCTAATTCGATTTGACCATCAAGATTCGGGGAAGTACGGGAATAATAGAATAATAGTGAAATTAAAAAAATTTTAGGGAAGGATAGAAAAGGCTAAACAACCAAAACTTAAAATTTACTCAAAAACAGCAGCATCGTTTTGATCCCCCCAAATCAATATTTCAGTAATTGCACGCATTGCTTCAATCACCAAAGCTCTATTTCCTTCAGTTATTTTCTCATTTTTAACTAAAACACCTTGCAAATATCTAAAAATAAGAACAATTCTGTAAACAAAAATCAAAAAAAACCTTAAATATTCAAGAGAATGTGGATTTTTTGACCGCCACAAAGTTGGATTACTAAATTTTTTAAGCATTATCTAAATTAAATTAAATTAAAACAAAAAATAGCCAAAATTTGTGAATTTTAGGCTAAACAATTATTCGACAAAATGACACCAAAATTTTCATTTTGTCAACTAGTCAAAAAATGTTAATTGGTCTAACTTTCATTTTAGTGGTGACACGACTTGGGCACAGTGATCCATTTGCACAGTAAGACTTTTGCACACTGGACATTAGCACAGAAGACAATTGCACAGTGAAGTGTTGTTTTTAAAAAATATAATTAATGGCGCGCAAGTCGATAAGAAACAGTGCGCAGATACTGAAGGTCCTCTATCACCCAATTCTAGTCCTCTATCTAGTCCTCTATCACCCAATTCTTCTTGGGTACGTCTTTTTGCTCTTTGATAAGTTGCAGAGGTGGGTCGGGATTCCGATTAACCGATTTCCGGCGTTTTTTCCTTCGATTTCCGATTTCCGAAAAAAATTTTGATTTCCGATTTCCGAGTTCCGACTTTTGAGCCATTTCCGATTTCCGACACCTCGGGCTGTTCCGACCCACCTCTGATAAGTTCTAGACATAGCAGATGTTGAAGGTGCATTAGCACGTGCGGCCATATTAATAGTAGCCCGGGACTGATCTACCGCCTCTCTTGTAATTAAAGGATTTTCCATTCCAGCTAGATTCTTAAGTTTCTCTATAGCATCTCGAATCTAATTTTAAAAATTCTAATCATTAAATGTCAAATCAAAACATACAGATTGTTTCTCTGGATCGGCAGGGTGATTATGAGCTGCATTAGCAATTTTACCTAACTTATATCTAATTTCATTCAATTGCCTCCACTCAGCAAGAACATGAATTCTGCCTGTACAATAACCGTTACTTCGTTTTACGCATCTCCAGTATTCTACTCCTTCCATTGTTCTGCTCTCATTCTCAAAATAATATTCAAAACCTAAACGGCTAAGCAAGCTTCTCCCTCTTCCAGATTTTACTTCAACGAATTCCAAATTATACTCATTTTCCATCACGTTCTGTTGATCACCTGCAATTATCTCTCCTTCTTTTATTTCGGAAATATCAGAAACAACTTCTCCTTCGTCACTAATTTCCTCACCAATGTTCATAGATAGTCCCTATAAATACAGTCAAAGCTCATAATAGTACCCCTAATATTCTACAAGTTTAGAGCTTCGACTGTATTCACCTATAAATTTAAATTGTAAATAAATAAAAAAGTTAAGAAGAAAATATTTTATTATTAAGAAACTTATTAGAAAGTAAATATTTTATTATTAAAAATTAATGAAAATTCATCTTTAAATCAAATTCTTGCACACTTCTTTTAATAAACATCTGCTAATATAAGATTTGTCCAAATGATAAGCGACAAAGTTAGAATTACTAAAAAAGAATTAACAAATAAATATGTTAAAAAATAAAGAATTATGAATTCTAATACAATTTAAGATTTTTAATAATTTAAGATTTGTTAAATAAAATTTAAATATTAAAAAGCAAATAATATTAATAATTATTAACAGTTTATTGCTTTACACCAATATATAAGTAAAATCTAACACAAAGCCACTTAACCACCGATTACTGTGCAATTGTCTTCTGTGCTAATGTCCAGTGTGCAAAAGTCTTACTGTGCAAATGGATCACTGTGCCCGAGTCGGAGCGCCATTTTAGTAAATTAAGCAAAAATATTTAAAATGTTCAATTTAAATTGTTTGTTCCAGGATTTCTGATACTTTGAAATAAGCCAAGGATTAATTTAGAGATCGGCACGGGACGGGATCCCGCACGGGATTTTACGTGATCCCGTCCCGGAATCCCGGGTTTTTCGCGGAAAACGGGATTTTTGGGATTACTCCTGCGGGATCCCGGGAATTTGATCTTACCGATTTCTAGATGAATTTATTTTTCTGATCCTTCACAACGATGTTATGGACGCCCTTTCGTTGTATATTTTTTTAAATTTTGAATAAATAAAAATCAACGTTTCCAAATATTTTTGTTTTTGCTTAGAAATTTGCTGAAAATTTTTTAAATTTATTTTTTCATTTTATAACAAAAATTTTAAAAAATGTTGTCAATCAACCACCAATCAACTCCTTTAAATTATTTTTATGACAAAATTAGCAATATTCCTGTTGTTTTAAAATCAATTGAATTTTATGGCGTTACAATGACTAAACGTGATGCTTTAATTAAAGAAGTTTCGGAATTATTTAATGCAAAAAATTTGTTAGTTTTTTTTTATTAAATATTTTAAGAAAATTTATTTTTTATTTTTTTAGAGATCAACTTATTAGAATGGCAAATACAGCTTCTATACATATGCAGGTTTTTAACTTAATTTTTTGTTCATAAAATGAGCTTGGGTCCCCTATGCAATTTTCGGCCCCTATATCTCGGCCTATAATTGAAGCCGCGGGCTAATCTTGGTGTCATTTGACTTTGCTTGTCGAGCCCTTTTGAATAGCATATATCGTTCCTATCGGCATTTGAGATCTCATACAGAATTTTTCCAAAATTCTGAATTATTCGTTTGGGAAGGGAGCGTCTGATATCTTTTAAATAAAATTTCATTCCTCCCAATTTATAAAAAAAATTTCTTTGTTTTCCAGAAAATGGGCCTTTTCGAAGTTTGTTTCCCAAAAATCGATACTTCAGGAGATTCTGATTATTCTGTCAAATTTACTGTTCAAGAAAATAAAAGACCTATAAAATTAAATATAAAAATGGAAATGAAGACGAGTGGAGATACTGATGCTGGTGTTACTGCTAGAAGAACTGTATAAAATTAAAATTTATAAAATAATTAAATATTTTTAAAGAATATATTTGGCCGTGGAGAATGTGCAGAATTAAATTATTCTAAAGGAATTAAGGAACATGGAGGATATAATTTTGGATTTACAGGTTTTACAAATTTTTATTTCATTTTTGGTCCTGGGTCTAAATTTTGACTGATTCTCGAAAAGTTTTAAAAACATTGATTTAAGATAAAAAGTGGGAAAAATCTGGATTGCTTACTAAATTACAACTGGAATTCTTCCAAGTATTTTGAAGAGCGTGAGACTTGATCCAGATCGAATCTCACTTAAAATTTTTATAGTTTTTAATTTTCCTCATCTGAATTTATTTTTTAAATTTATTTCAAATAATTTTTTATATTTTCTTCTTTAAGCTGTAAAACCATTTCTTGGCTGGGAAAATTATAATAATTTGTCTGCTCATTTATTCAAAAACACTGATTATTTTCGATGGAATAAATGTGATTCTGTAGAGAATGTAGCTGTTTTACAATTAAATACTGGATTTTTATCTAATCGAATTATCTCTTCTTTGAGGCTAAATATGGTTATTTTTGGATATTTTTTAGTTTTAAAAACATTTTAGGGATGAATGGCATATGTAGGCAATGTTTGGGGGCTGAATATCTTCCCATGAAAATAAATTTTTATTTAGCAAGGGAACATTTCGAACTTCTTTATGAGGGAGATTCAGCGTTCCAAAGGTCGAAAACTTTGAAGCCCTATAAAATTGGAGGTCGGAGCCAAGAAAATCGGAAACACAACAGGTTTCCGACCATGCTCTACACGATGGTATAATTTTTATTTCAAAATTTGTGGTCACAGTTCGAAATGTTCCCTTTTAAGAGGTTTTCCCTTTATAAATAGCTAATCCATTATATCAACCATTTAGCATTTCCAAAACTTTCTAAAAATTTTTCCAAAGATTTGGCGTCTCTTTCTTCCAAAAAACGAAACTCCATTTCCAATCCGTGAACATGCTGGCCATACAACAAAATTCTCTGTTGAACATTTAATTTATAAAGATACTAGAAATAGATTAATAATTCCAGAATTTGGGTCTTTATATAAATTAACTAATGAATTGGCTGGTTTAGTTGGGGATACTTCTTTTTTTAAATCAATTTTTGATTATCAGGTTTATTTTAATTTTTAAATTGGAAGAGGTCAATTTTTAAAATTTAGTGTCTGGATTTTAAATTGTAAAACATGGACAGGGTCCCATATTCAAAATAACCTTTTTTCGATTTGTGTGACACATTTTTTCTCATTTTTTCGTCTCTCCTAAAATTCCCCTCTATTTGCTGTACCAAAAAGATATTTCCATTAAAAATTCCGAAAAAAGCTTTAAAAATTTTTTTGTTTGTTTATATTTTAAAAGAGGAATTTTTGACAGAAATTAAACAATTTTTCACAAATTATTTACATTTTCAATTAATTTTTCAAAATTTAAATTTTTAAAGACATCCGCCACAGACCCATTTTATGGTTTAATATTCTCTTTATCAACTCGTTTTGCTTTTATAAAATCTTTGGGTCAAAGAGAATGTTTACATTTACTTGACAGAATTTATTTGGGTGGCCCCTATGATTTACGCGGATTTGAACAAAATTCAATTGGAATTCAAACAGAAAATTGTTCTCTTGGCGGTGTTGCTTCTTTTTCTAATGTTTTTCATATTTATGCGCCTTTAATACCTTCTGACACTGTAAGTTTTTTTTATTTTTTGAAACTACAGATCTTGTTTGGCCTTGCATTTCTGTTAATTTCTATTATTCTCTTTGAGTTTTTTTGAGTTTTGAGTGCTACTTTTTTAAAATTATTTTTGTTCTGATTATTTATATTGTTCTGAGTTCTTTCTGATTTGTGTTTCTAATTAAAATTCTGATTTTTATTCGTCTGATTTGTTACATTAGTGAATTTTTCTTCTGATAGTAGTACTAATTTATTGGTTATGGTTTGTGTTTTAGTCTGAATTCATATTAAATAATTCTGATTTTTGGCTTGTACTATATTTCAATTTTAAATTTCGATCTTTATTACTGTCTTCTGGTTTTTAACATCATCCTGGTCTTTCTAAAATTCTGTTTTCTTTCGGATTTCTGATATTTTTCTAATTCGAGTTTCTAATTTTTATTTTATTTTTCTTCAATTTAATTTTTAATTTTCAGGTATTTGCCCATTTATTTCTCGCTTCTGGTTCATTAAGTTTGAAACATTCAAATAATTTATTGACCGATCTCATAATGAAGCAAAGAATTTCAGCGGGGATTGGATTGGCAATTAATTTTTTTAATTCTGCCCGGCTTGAATTAAATTATGTTTTGCCTCTTCGTTATTTTCCTGGGGATAATTGTTCGTCTGGATTACAATTTGCTGCTGGAATTAATTTTTTGTGAAAAAAAAGGAATTTTTTAAATTGATTTTTGAAATTGTTTTGTTAAAACAAAAGAAAATATTTTGTTTTTTTTGTTGTTATTCTTGTCAATCTTTTATTTTATTAATTTATTAAAAATTTTGAAATGAATGTCAGAAATTTAAAATTTGTTACTAGCAATCAAAACAAACTTAAAGAACTTAGAGCTTTATTGGGAAGCAATTTCAATGTAAGATTCGAAAGAAATATGGGGGGGGGGGGAGTAGACCGAATGTATTAGTCTAATTTAAGAGGAAAACTCCTCTCAAAGCAACTTTAAGAGAAAAAACACTATTATCGGACATTCTCCTTTCCTTACAATTTCTCCCATAACATGACGGTGTTGACTTTTTGGGTGTTTAGATTTTTTTAATTTCTCGATTTTGCTTAAAAATTATTTATAAATAGGTAGAACATATCGGACTTGACCTGCCCGAATTTCAAGGAGAACCAGACGAAATTGTTGCCAAAAAATGTGAATACGCAGTCAAACAAATTGAAGGGCCTTTACTTGTGGAGGATACTTGTTTGTGTTTTAATGCATTTGGAGGGTTGCCTGGTGATTTTGGATGTTATTTTGACTTGAATTTTCATTTTAAGGACCTTATATTAAATGGTTTCTTGAAAAATTGAAGCCGGAAGGATTGATAAAGTTGTTAGGTAATTAAGGTTATTTTTAAATTTGGAGGTTTTTTGGATTTTTTTAAATGATTTGTTGTGCTTGTTTGTTTTTTAGGATTGATTTTTATTTAATTCATTACTTCAAAACCAGACAAAAATTTAATATATTTACATTTAAAGCTGGATTTGAAGACAAATCAGGCTATGCACTCTGTACTTTTGCATATTGTAAAGGTGTAAATCAACAAATTTATACATTCCAAGGTTTGAAATTTCTTTTATAAAATTAATTCTGAATTTTTAGGCAGGACAGAAGGAATAATTGTTGAGCCTAGAGGAAGTCGTCAATTCGGTTGGGATCCTTGTTTTATGGTAAAAATGTATAAAAATATTATTAATTTTATTTTTTCAGCCAAATAGCTTTGGAATAACATTTGCAGAAATGACATCAGAAGAAAAAAACAAAATATCTCATAGAGGAAAAGCTTTGGAAAAATTGAAAGAATTTTTGGAAAATGAGAAAATTTGAATATGTAGAAGAGACGATTAGAGGCAATGGGGGAATTGAAGGAAAGCAAATACTGCAAAGGAGGGTAGTGATGATATGGATTAAATAAAAATATTATTTTTTGTTGATGTTTTTTGGTCTAAAAATCTTTTTGTTGTCTTTACTATACAGGGTGTTTCAACTAAGAAATACTGTTTGAAAAATTCATAACTTTTTTCTGCGTTGACAGATTTTAATGAAATTTGGTATACTTTATCTATATTTTATAGCATCTTTTCTGACATAAAAATTGTCTAAATTCGAACCCTAACCCTGTATTTCAAATCCGTACTCAACCGTTCTCTTTTCTTTCTCTTTTCAGTGCGCGCTTTCTTACTTCATTTATTTTCCTGCGAGTGGAGAAGAGTAGATACTGTATTGAAGTTGTAGTGTCTATCGCCTAGTGTTTACTTTCGTGTCTGATAATTTCGACAGTGACTAAATTCGACAGTGATTAAATTCGACAGTAAAATTCGCCAGTGACTAAACTCGACAGTGACTAAATTCGACAGTGAACTATTTTTTCTTTTTTCACCGTTTTCCTCGATTTTCGACAGTGATTAATTTCGACAGCGACTAAATTCGACAGTAAAGCCTAATTTTTAAAAAGTGTGGATAATTAGAGAAAAAAGCGAAATTTTCGCTAAAGATAGATTCAAAGTCGGCGATTCAGCATCCCGTGTTGCTGCGGAATGGGCCAGCTGAGCGCTGTTAACTAAGTGCTACGCAGCTTTAATCGACTACAACGTTTTAAAGCCTTAATCCAATCTGAGTAAATCATATATGATTCGAAAGCCCTCGTTAAGCGGTATCTTTTTTCCAACTGAATAAATCAAATCTGATCAATCATTAAAATCGGTTCGTAGTTTTTAATGAGTAATCAGGCTTGATCTTTCTAGTTAAAAAAATAATAGCGCCTATTGAGATCTTTCTAAATTAGCGAAAATATTCTACTTTTTTTTCTCTAATTATCCACACTTT
Organism: Meloidogyne incognita; assembly: GCA_036172945.1. NCBI lineage: Eukaryota > Metazoa > Nematoda > Chromadorea > Rhabditida > Meloidogynidae > Meloidogyne > Meloidogyne incognita. Next base: position 6,113,134 of record JARQAC010000004.1, read on the forward strand.
TTAAAAATTAGGCTTTACTGTCGAATTTAGTCGCTGTCGAAATTAATCACTGTCGAAAATCGAGGAAAACGGTGAAAAAAGAAAAAATAGTTCACTGTCGAATTTAGTCACTGTCGAGTTTAGTCACTGGCGAATTTTACTGTCGAATTTAATCACTGTCGAATTTAGTCACTGTCGAAATTATATAGCACCGTTTACTTTAATGTCTATCGCCGCTTGCAAAAAACAAAAGGAAGTAAGAAAACATGTGGTGAGCATAGAGAAAAGAGAGCGGTAGAGTACGAAATTATCTCGGGTTAGGGTTCGAATTTAGACATAATTTTTATGTCAGAAAAAATGCTATAAAATATAGATATAAAATACAAAATTTCATTAAAATCTATCGACGCACTAAAAAGTTATTGATTTTTCAAATAGTATTTCTTAGTTGAAACACCCTGTACAAGTATAAATCTATTTTCGAAAAAATCCATTCAAAAAATAGATTTCTTTTGAATGGATTAGAGCGCGAATTTTGTTTGACGGTTTATCGATATAAATCGATTTTGTATTATCTGTAAAAGTGAATGATGTTTTTTAATGTCCGCGTGGTACATATTTCGAAGAGACATCCGGGACTCTTGGTCTTGAGTCTTGGAAAATTTTCGGTCTCGGACGTCTCTAGTGTTTCGGCTATAGCTGAACCTAGAGGCGTTCCTCTTTGTTGAACAACTTCTCCCGTTGGTGAAAGTTCCCCCGTTTTGCCTCTCACTACATGTAAATCAATACAGATTTGAAATTTTTCATTTCTATCATTTCATTAGAAATTGACGTTTTTCGAGTCTAATATTCAGTTTACCTACCCAAAATTTTTGATGGTTATTTTCTAATCGTCTCCAGTCCTGAAGTTCGAACCCCCGAAAATATATTGTAGGGTTCTTTTTTGTCTGTAGATATTTTAAATTATTGATTGGTAGACACTTTTGAATTTAATTTACTATAAACATTGGCATAACATTATTTATTTTAGAGATAGTTTACAAAACAGAGAAGTAGAGTTTTTTCTTTGTGTGCTTCTTTTTCTTTAATTTCATAATTTCTTTCGTTTCATTTTTGTAAACAACTAGGTAACTGCCCAACTTTCTGTTTTGTCGTGGTTAGAGTTTTAAATCAATAATCTTCGTCTTTGGTTTGGGGCATCCTACAACTTTATTCATAACAATTTGATTAATCTCTTATTTTTTATATTTTTTAGACTTCAAAAATTAGAAAAAATTTATTCCTACTCTTCTTTTCTGACAATGCCATGATAATGTGATATGAAGGCAGTTAAGTTCTTGAAGTGTCAGCATCAGATTTGCACTGCTTGATGGATGAAATATGGATGGATGTGTATAAATGAAGTAGTCTGAAGGTTTTTCTTTTATTTCTTGGGTTTAGGTGAAGAATACTAGCCACCAGAAAAATAAGCAAAATGTGCTCATTCGACGTTTTGGATATAGTGTAGTTCACCGGAGGTAAAAGTTCGGGACGAGACATATGTCATTCGATTCGTCTCGGCGAACTGGGTCGAACGGTACCACTCCCAATTTCAGGAAATGATTCTGGACCGAGTTATAGGTCCCGAAAAATCGAAAAACCACAGGAGGGACCAAGCACTTTTTTTGGTGAAAATTCCGAAAATGCAAATTATACCTCATTCGAAAGAGCTCGTCGAGCTGAGTCGAATGACACCAAAATCAACGAAATCCGAATTGATTGGACCGAGATATAGACCCCTAAAAACCGAAGATCCAAAGGGGAAGATCCTCACTTGCTCTGGACATATTTGGGGCCTCCGTAGCGGCAAAAATCGGCCTAACTGCACTTTAGTAACGCAATCTAAAAATAGATGTTTTATATGTCATTCGAAAGAGCTCGGCGAGCTGAGTCGAATGACACCAAAATTTTTCCGCGGAAAAAATTCTGAGCCGAGATATAGGGCTCGAAATGGTCAAAAACCATAGGGGGGACCAAGCACTTTTTTGGGGCGAAAAATTCGAATATGCAAATAATAGCTCATTCGAAAGAGCTCGTCGAGCTGAGTCGAATGACACTAAAATCAACGAAATCCGACTTGATTGGCCCGAGATATAGATACCTGAAAACTGGTAATCCAAAGGGGTGATTTTTGGAATTAAAAATTTTTTAACCATATTATAGTTCATTCGAAAGAGCTCGACGAGCTAAGTCGAAAGACACCAAAATCACCGGGATTGAACAAGTTTAGACAAAGTTACAACACAAAAAACTAGCAACATAAACCTATGGGGCGTCGGCGAGGCGCTTGTGCAAAACCCCGCGCTTCGCGCGGGGTTTTGCGGCACGCGCCTCGCGGGGAGTCTACGGGCGCTGGGTCTGGGCTCGTAACATAAACCTATTCCTATCTCCCTTGCTCTGGATGTATTTGGGGCCTCCGTATCAGCAGAAATCTCCACAGATGCCATAGGTAAGGAGCTAAAATAAAAGATCATAACTTTGTCAAATCAAGTCGGATTTCGTTGATTTTGGTGTCATTCGACTCAGCTCGACGAGCTCTTTCGAATGACCTATCATTTGCATATTCGAATTTTTTACCCCAAAAAAATGCTTGGTCCCCCCTATGGTTTTTTGAATTTTTAGGGGTCTGTAACTCGGCTCAGAATTTTTTCCGCGGAATAATTTTGGTGTCATTCGACTCAGCTCGCCGAGCTCTTTCGAATGACATATAAAACATCTATTTTTAAATTGCGTTACTAAAGTGCAGTTTAGCCCAAAAATCTCCACATATGTCATAGGTAAGGAGCTAAAATAAAAGATCATAACTTTGTCCAATCAAGTCAGATTTTGGTGTCATTCGACTCAGCTCGACGGGCTCTTTCGAATGAGGTATAATTTGCATTTTCGAATTTTTCACCACAAAAAGTGCTTGAACCCCCTTTGGTTTTTCGATTTTCCGGGACCTATAACTCGGTCCAGAATCATTTCCTGAAATTGGGAGTGGTACCGTTCGACTCAGCTCGCCGAGACGAATCGAATGACATATGTCTCGTCCCGAACTTTTACCTCCGGTGAACTACACTACAGCCGACGTTTTTGAGGTTTACCAGTAATTGGGGTTCTGAGTCAATTACGGGTTTGGAATGATTCGGGGATCATAGGATAATTAGGATACTCTTGCTATTGATGACTCGTCTCATTTAGCTAGTTGAGTGGTATAAAGTCCGTTCCAAAAAACCTCGACACCCCAAATTTTTCGGAAAATCGACTTACGGGTTTTTACTTTTTATAATCTTTTTATATATTGATTCGGCCTCTCATTTAATTTTTTGGGGAAAGTTCTAGGCTAAACTGCTGTCTCGTTTTAGAATACATCCCTATATATAAGTCCCTGGTGGATCCTAAGTTATCTAAGGCTTTCAGGGCATGCCAAGCATATATTCATTAGCTTGTTTATATTAATTTTGGCCTCTTATAAGTATCCATTTTAAATTCGATTAATGCCAAAATTCATATGTTATTCCTCAAATAGCTGGAGTATTGTCAGACTTTCTGCATTGTGACTATAGACCCGTAGCTAAGAAAATTTTCAGTGAATTTTTTGATTTTTTTTGCCCAATTTTGTATTCAAAAATGATTTTTTTATACATTACTTTTTCAAATTTAGGTAATGTTGAGAAAATCTTCAATTACTCTGTACTGTAACTACGCAACATCAATTGCTTCCTGCGCGGCTGTTGTTGGTATTGTGCAAGTTTTATTTTATATTTTTTGGGTTAATATTGAAGAATTAAGTAGGGGGTTCCTCAGTAATTTTTGGGAGGAGAGTCGAAAGTTGAATTTAAATTTATGTTAATACGAGTGAATTTTTAGTAAATGTTCCAAAATCTGGTGTTAAGAGGTCTAGGCTATAGTGAAGATTACTGGTTGGTCCCTAGAGAAATGAGGAACTGCTTTTCGATGTTTTTGAGATTCCAGTAGTTGATTGAGTTTTTTTGTATCCCGGACTCGAATTCGATCATTTTTTCTTCTAGGGACCAGTAAGTTTCACTATTACCGGTTTCTTCCTAATTTTTGTGCTTATCTAACCTCACCGCGGTTAAATTTTTGTATTAGAACAAAAACATTGGCAATAAAACTTGAAAAACATCTTTCTCAATCCATTCTGGATGATTTTTAGTTAATCCAGAATGTCAACACTCAACTAGTTCTCTCCTCTCCATTGATCTTTTGGGTCGCTATAGTATCCACTGACGCAATTTCTGGACACTAAGGTTGTCGGATAGTTGGAAATCTTCGGATATCCGGATCCGATATCCGAACCGAAATTTTCGGATATCCGGATCCGATATCCGAACCGAAATTTCCGGATATCCGGATCCGGATCCGGTATCCGAACCGAAATTTTCGGATATCCGGATCCGGAACCGAAATTTTTATTATCAAAATTTTGCCTGCGGCGCTGTAAATTTGAGTCCCAATGGATGATATGGAGGGATTAAGATCAATTATGCATGTATTTGTGGAATTAACAGAGGTAATAGTCGACATCGGATACATTGATGGATTAAGAGCTTGAGGTTGGTAATTGGGAGAGATATAGTAGCATTTAGTGATTAATCTCCTATATCCCCTCTAATCCCATCATTCTTGATCTCTCCATGACACCCAATACATTAACCTTTCCTTAAAGTTGTAAACAAGTTCCGCATGTGAGTCATTACAAATGTTTACAACTCTTTCCCTTTTAGCGCCGCAGGCGAAAATTTTGAGAATTATGGAGGTTCTTAGGTCAGATTTCTTTCATTTTTCAGCGCCGCAGGCGAAAATTTTGAGAATTATGGAGGTCCTTAAGTCAGATTTCTTTCATTTTTCAGCGCCGCAGGCGAAATTTTTTGAAGTTTGAAGGTCAAAGGGTTAGGATTTCGTCCATTTTTCCTAATTCTAGGATCCGAACCGAAATCTTCGGATATCCGGATCCGATATCCGAACCGAAATTTTCGGATATCCGGATCCGGATCCGATATCCGAACCGAAAGTTTCGGATATCCGGATCCGGTATCCGAACCGAAAATTTCCGGATATCCGGCCTTTTTTCGGATCCGGATATCCGGATCCGACAACCTTACTGGACACGGCGGGTTAAAGAATGAGAAAAAGAATAGGGGAAGCGAAAATGGAAAGGCGTCTCTGCCCTTTCTCTCCTTTTTTTAATCTGCATAACATAAATATCAACTTTTGATTAAATGGAGCAACGGAGTACATTGTTCTCCAATAAGCGAAAAGAGTATTTTCTCTTTAGGAAAAGTGAGGGAAACTTTGAAGTCTTATAACTTTTTAATTTCGGTCGGTGGTAAAAAATGACGAAAATGAACGTAAAAGGAATAATAGGTAGAAGGTATTAACATAAATATCAACTTTTGATATATTGAGATTATTTGGCAATTTATAGTTTTAGAAAATCCTTAGAACATTCTAAACAGTACATTCTAATTGTAGCTTTGTTTCTCAAAAATTAAAGTTGTATATGGATCTTTATGTCAGTTTTGGATACATACATACTACTTAATTAAAACTAAGGAATTAAATACGATACAAACAATGCATATATTCAGATTATACGAAAAAATACACAATAAATACACAGTAAAACAATACAACCAAAAAACAAAAATACTTATATATACACATACACAAAAAATAACATCAACACATGCATATACTATCGTAGTTTTATACCAGAGCAGGAGCTTGAAAAGCGGGGCTATCAGTTTGAAGGAGATCACACATGAAAAATACATACAATATATACATTAATAAATACATTATTGCTTACACATTTAAAGACAAATCAGCATACAATATTTCATAAAATTATATAACAATGGCTAAGCACGGTTAAAAAACATTTACAAAAATACAAAGATAAATAATACATATTGCAATAAATTTAAACAAAAGTATACTACAATGTTTGGAGGGGTCATGCCGCTTTTTTCCAAAAATCGTTATAATAATGGCTTTGTATTCAAAAAAATCTTATTTTAAATTTAGTATGGAACACGCGTTGCTCAATTATTTTTAAAATTCACATTAAATGTTATGTGCAGAGGGATCATGCCCATTTTTTTCAAAAATTGTTTCAATAATTCATTACTACTATTAAATAACTACTATAAAAACAACCACTTTTATTATTTCTACGACACTTTTTGTTTTCTTTCTTGCTTAATTCTCTTTCCATTTATTTTTCTCATGATGACGCATAGCTAGGGGTTGCATTTGGTCCATTTCTCTTTTCGCCTCGACTCATATTATATTAGAAAAGTGGTTGTCTGTTGAGTAAAATTGAAAAAGTGGCTGTGTGCTTGCGAATTGTAAAATAAAGTGGTTGTTTGCTGAGGAAATGGAAAAGAAGAATGTATAGGAAAATAAATAATTCTCGACGTAGCAGATCTCAAGTCCTTCCGGGCTTCTTGGCGCCTTTCTATGTAAATTCTTATCATCCAATCAACATGTTTATGGTACAATCTGAAGACTCAAATGTTCTACTTTGATTTTTAACCGTTTTAAATCGAAGCTATCATTCTAAAAGGCCCTTCGGATGGATTTAATGGATAAGCGGACAAAGACGGGATTTGAATCGGCTGCCGGCGGATATGGGATTGAACTGGTGACAGCTAGGCACTAATATTTTAGCATGATGGGGATTGACAAAATTCCCGGCTGAAAAATGTTTAGCGGTTGAATCTCGATGAAAGAGAAAAAAATTTGATACTAAATGTAGCCTTTTGGCTGAATTGGTGAAGTGAAAAGTTGATATTTTGTGTTGAGACGAAGCGTCCTCGTTGAAGGATCTGAATTTTATATGCCAATTCATTGCTGAATTGGCAAGACGAGCAATCGGTCGGTTCGATGCACACTTTTTAGTGTCTCGTAAAGCTAGCAAGTGACCCGAGATTGGTTGTGAGACCAAATCTGTCTCGCCTCGTGTGTCGTTCTGGCGCCGACGATGCTCGATTATTATTGCTTTTTTGGGTAAGATTTGATATCCTCAGATTTCGAGAGTGAATTTTACCTGGATTACGAGATATCTGGTTGATCCTGCCTGAACTGATGTTCATTTCAAAGATTAAGCCATGCATGTATAAGTTTAATCGTTTTAACGAGAAACCGCGAACGGCTCATTACAATGGCCATGATTTACTTGATCTTGATTATCTAAATGGATAACTGTGGAAAAGCTAGAGCTAATACATACACCAAAGCTTTGTCCTCTCGGAAAAGCGCATTTATTAGAACAAAACCACGCGGCTTCGGCTGCTTCTTGTTGACTCAGAATAACTAAGCTGACCGCATGGCCTTGTGCCGGCGGCGTGTCTTTCAAGCGTCCACTTTATCAACTTGACGGGAGCATAATCGACTCCCGTGGTGGTGACGGATAACGGAGGATCAGGGTTCGACTCCGGAGAAGGGGCCTGAGAAATGGCCACTACGTCTAAGGATGGCAGCAGGCGCGCAAATTACCCACTCTCGGCTCGAGGAGGTAGTGACGAGAAATAACGAGATCGTTCTCTTTGAGGCCGGTCATCGGAATGGGTACAATTTAAACCCTTTAACGAGTATCAAGCAGAGGGCAAGTCTGGTGCCAGCAGCCGCGGTAATTCCAGCTCTGCTAATACATAGAATTATTGCTGCGGTTAAAAAGCTCGTAGTTGGATTCGTATCGGTACCCTGGAACACTCCGGGTGTTTCTGGGTGTTATCGATTTATCGTAATGTTCGGTTTTGAGTCCTTAACAGGATTCTTAACAGGCATTGCAAGTTTACTTTGAACAAATCAGAGTGCTTCAAACAGGCGTTTTCGCTTGAATGATCGTGCATGGAATAATAGAAAACGATTTCGGTTCAGTTTTATTGGTTTTACGGACTGAGATAATGGTTAACAGAGACAAACGGGGGCATTTGTATGGCCCCGTGAGAGGTGAAATTCTTGGACCGTGGCCAGACAAACTACAGCGAAAGCATTTGCCAAGAATGTCTTCATTAATCAAGAACGAAAGTCAGAGGTTCGAAGGCGATCAGATACCGCCCTAGTTCTGACCGTAAACGATGCCAACTAGCGATCCGCCGATGGAAATTATATTGCCTTGGTGGGGAGCTTCCCGGAAACGAAAGTCTTCCGGTTCCGGGGAAGTATGGTTGCAAAGCTGAAACTTAAAGGAATTGACGGAAGGGCACCACCAGGAGTGGAGCCTGCGGCTTAATTTGACTCAACACGGGGAAACTCACCCGGCCCGGACACTGTGAGGATTGACAGATTGATAGCTTTTTCATGATTCAGTGGATGGTGGTGCATGGCCGTTCTTAGTTCGTGGAGTGATTTGTCTGGTTTATTCCGATAACGAGCGAGACTCTAACCTACTAAATAGCTGGTACATAATTTAAGTGTATACAGCTTCTTAGAGGGATTTGCGGTGTTCAGCCGAAAGAAATTGAGCAATAACAGGTCTGTGATGCCCTTAGATGTCCGGGGCTGCACGCGCGCTACACTGGCAAAATCAACGTGCTTGTCCTACCCCGAAAGGGGCGGGTAAACCATTGAAAATTTGCCGTGATTGGGATCGGAAATTGCAATTATTTTCCGTGAACGAGGAATTCCAAGTAAGTGCGAGTCATCAGCTCGCGTTGATTACGTCCCTGCCCTTTGTACACACCGCCCGTCGCTGCCCGGGACTGAGCCATTTCGAGAAATTTGGGGACCGTTGATTTAATTTTTCTAAATTACTTTGATGGAAACCAATTTAATCGCAGTGGCTTGAACCGGGCAAAAGTCGTAACAAGGTAGCTGTAGGTGAACCTGCTGCTGGATCATTACTTTATGTGATGTTCAAGTTTGAATTCGCAACAAAAATATACTGTTGTGAAACGGCTGTCGCTGGTGTCTAGGTGTTGCTGATACAGTTGTGAACGTCCGTGGCTGTATATGTGGTGACATGTTAGGACTCTTTAATGAGTTTAAGACTTAATGAGCCTCTTAAGTGAGGACGCCAGCACTCTTTTTTTCTCTATATTTTTTTAAAAAACGAAAATTTCTAGCCTTATCGGTGGATCACTCGGCTCGTGGATCGATGAAGAACGCAGCAAACTGCGATAATTTGTGCGAACTGCAGAAACCTTGAGCACAAAAGTTTTGAACGCATATTGCCGCATTGGGGTCAAACCCTTTGCAACGTCTGGTTCAGGGTCATTTTCTTTTAAAGCGAAAGCTTTAATTTATATATGCTATTGATGCTTTATATTCTAAGAGGATTGTTGTTTATCCTAGTTGTATGAATATAACTACAAAAACCAAACAATTTTGACCTGAA